>APFE031014571.1:7390-172784 GCA_000404065.3 Pinus taeda
TCAAATTATATTTTAAATATATTCAGAAGTAATTTAGAAAGGACTCCCGATGGCAGTTACATTATACCGAATTTCAGTAACAAGGCAACATACAACTTTAATCATTATAGGAAACAGTTTTAGTCAGTTGCTATCAGAAAGAGCAAAAAGAAACACCACCTCATATCTCCAAATTTCATTCTTAAGAGAGACATTTACTGCCTGATAATCTTCAGTAACCTGAAAAAGGAAAACAACAAGAAAACACTAACAGATTAATCTAATTAACTGTTAAATTACTTGATATAAATTAAGGGAGGACCATTTAAGCATTCGAAAATAATAAAAATAACACAGTTTACTAACCCAAAACTCAAAATTGAATAGATCATGCGAAGAATTCAAATGCAGCCGTAAACCCTGCACAATAATTCTGAAGGTCACTTGAATATTTACAGAAGGAAAATTTTTGTTAAAGCACCATGCGAAACAAAATATTGGAAAAGCAAGTCATCAGCAAAATGAAAAGGATGCGCTGCTGCACTAATAAACACAGGAACTCCAACAAAAATACAAATGAAAAGTAACCGGTGGAAGGGTCTCAATTAACAACCTTGAAGCTGGCACAACGCACCAAACAAAATGGGCAGGAAAAATCTTCTGTGACTGTCGATAAACACACAATACAACAGTTAGTATCAAAGATCATTCCATAGGTACAGGGACACGAAGAATTAATCCAAACAATTAATAGAACAAAAAACAAAATAACAATAGATTTTATTCTATCTATTTCCCTAGGCATTATATAGTATAGACTCTAGAGTCTAGACTATTTACTAGAATCAACTGCATAACACATTATTTTAAAATTATTACATGACGCCCAAAGGTTCAAGAAAGTGGCATTCAATTCAAAACAATAAATTGAAAAATTATTTGCACCACAATTCGTACCAGTGACAAGGTCATTTGAAAAAATATATTATATTGAAAAAACAACAAATTGTTGCTATGTTTGGGTTTTCCCACAGATAAATACATGCATTTCAAAGAAATAATATGGCCTTAGGTTTCAGTGCTCCAAGGATCTAGTCACGTCATTCCCAGATTCATGAAATTGGCATGTACAATGTCTCCACTCTCTGCCATGGATCCTCCAACATACTCGGATGCATCATGCATGGTAGTCCACACTGAACTTGAAAACTTTTACGTGCAAGTGTTCCTTGTCCCTTGTAAATGAGGATCAGTTTGTATCAACTCAATTTTCCTATGGAAAATACACCCATGTTTCTGAACATTCAATGTCCTGGCCACTTTTCCTTCTGAGAATAATAATGTGATAGTTTTAGGTATAGAATGTTATGCTTTGCCAAGTACAACTTCCCACATTGTTACAGATTTGATAGTTGTTTGATTCAATTATAGCATATCTATGGCTCATCATATGCAAGTTTCTTTTTATCAAATTAACCCAGAAATCAAGTAAGCATGATGCATACCTAAAAAGTATTACCAATGAATAAGTGATTAATGCCATAAGGTGAAAATACATATGCCACAACATACAATATACAGTACATCATACCTGTGACAATGTAAAGAAGGAGCTTTGTCTCCTTTTACACCCCAGATCCTCTGCAGCATAGACCACAAATTTTTGTTGGAGACAACACCATTATAAGCCCAAATGTGTGCAATTTATTGCCCTTCAAAGGCCATGTGGGATGAAGTGTACAAGTGTTGGCTATGAGGTATCCTAGATCCCCCATGTGAATCGATCATGCCCAGTCCTTTTAGTCCCCATTCTCAAGGTGCTTGGTTTTATTGCCTTTATGGCTGACTATCTCTTGGCGGGAGTAACTCTTTGGGATGTTGAGCATTTATGTCCTGGGTAGGTATGCAAGCATTCTTGGAATAGATCTACTTGGACACATGAATTAGTTGACCCCTTAGTTACTCATTTATGTTATTGCTATGTAAAGGCGATCATATTATGTAAGGGTGGAGACACCTATGATTAGCACACCTATTTTCATTCCTCACATGGAACATTTATCTTATGCATGCACACCATTGGCCATGGTTATTTTACATTATCATTTTTACATGACAATCTCACAATTCACGATGCATTTGTGCTCCCTGATGCACCTATCACCTTCCTCAAAGTGCCATTTCAAGCCTTATTTCTCCAATGGAGTGTTGAGATCACTTATGAGAGCTATGGGGGTAAAATTGATGATCTCACAAGTACTTAGTGGAGGTACAAAAATGGAAGAGAAACCATGTGTCAAGCCTCAAGGAACAAATTCAAACATGAAAGCAAAGGAATCAAGCCTCAATTCATTAAAGCAAGCAAGAATAAGCCCAAAATATGAATTCGTCCACCTTCAAGATAGTCATTGGGGGTCAAAAGGTCAATTCCAACAGGACATTAAGCAAGAAAGGGAGATGTTGGGTCTCCTAAGGAATCTAAAAATTATTCCTTGACTTATAGTATGGGCATGGGCCTTCATTTGAGTCATATTTTGAAGGTTAGTATGCAATATTTGAAGTTTTACTGAAGTAGTTTTGAATGTGCCACACCCTCTAGCAGAGTTTATCACCTCTCTTCAAGGTTTTAAGCAATGTAAAGCAATTTTTTTATGTAATCACTTAGTCTTTTGTGAGTGGCAAGTCAATCATTCATGAGGTTTCTTAGACATTTCTAGGAAACCAAAGAGAGAGAGACGTTGAAAGCCTCATCTATAAATTCAGAGCTCTCTCTCCTCCCAAACCATTGTGAATTATTGAGATCATTATGCCATAAGGTAATATTTTCATGAACCTTTGGTGTCAACTTTGAACTTTCTTTCACTTGGCTATTCTACATAATTCTAAATACATTAGTGTGCTAATCCAAGACTACTCTGAGACTGTGAAGATCGATCAATTGAAGGGAAACTTTGTCACTTGGAGGGTGTCATCTAGGGAAGTTCTCTCACTTCTCACTTGATAGTGTGAGGTAAGCATTAAATCTCCTTGGTGGGTTATACCTTAGAAGCTCCTCAACAAGAGTTTTGATTTTATTTCATTCTATAATTGATTTTAGGGTTGAAGACTATCCCCTTGGAGGGATCCCTTTTAGTCTGACTTGGTTCCGTAACTTGCCTTGATTAGACAATCAGTTAATATCACTTCTAGGGTTCTATCTACTTCCCATTGAATAACCAACTTAAGATGGGCATTCATGTTCACCCCATTAATCTATATTGTAGATATGGAATTAGCCCTAAATCCAACAACAACCACTTATTTTAACACTCCAAATTTCTTATATTTTATTTTTCTACAAATTCAAAAAGACGAGAAAAAGATAAGAAAAATTGACTGTCAAAAATAAATCGTTAAAATTCAATTATTTATTGTCTAGAATAATATCCAAGGATTATATTTTCCGCATGATGTTTTTCTTGGGATTTGTGCCAATATTGCTTATGTCACAGCCCAAGTACAAGGTGGCACTCTTATTTTACTCTTTCAAGATTTATCTTCCATCATTTTGTGGGGTTTAAGGTGCCCTTACAATTCTAGAATTTTATTATAGCTATATCTTCACAAGAACTGGTAAGACACTTGGCCTAGGGCTTTGCGAAAAAGGTTGTTTCTAACCCTCTTAAGCCCTAGTTTCATTTCTAAATTATTTCAAGTGCATATCATTAACATTTGGAAATGATTTAAGATACCCTAAGTGCTCCAAAAAAATTCATCATGTTTAGTATGTTTTCCAATTTTTACCCTAGGGGTATTAGACCCTATTTCATACAAGTTTGGATTAAATTGTTGTAGCTTACTATTTACTTATTTTTTTACAGTTGTTAGGATATATTTTCGCTTTTATTTTAGCCCCAAGCTCAATCACCCAAGTTTGCTGAAGCTTGTTGTAGCTTTGGAAGGTCCCCTACATAGGCTTGGTGTCTTAGCATGTGGAAGATGATGTATTGCCTCTTTAGCTGCTTTCTTGGTGGAGTAAGTGATTTATGTCTTCTTTCTTAGTGAACTATTAAGTCATTTTCTAAGGATAATTAATTTAATTATTTAAGTGACTTAGAAATAATCTCAACCATTGTCTCCAAGATCTTCTAGAAGGGAGATTAGAGTTACACATTTGGGCTTAATGAAGATTATAAAAGAAACCTAGCGAAGAGGTGAAGGCACAAGAACACGAGACAGGGCAGCTATAGCATTCTTGGAAGAGCGATTTTCTCAAGGAGAGAATGAATTCTCTGAAGCTTGAAGCTCAATTTGACCAAGAAGAAGAAAGAAGAATACAAGGATTATTTTGAGGTATTTCCAAGAGGCTAATTTGTTGGGAATTGGAGAGGTCGAATTCCTTAAGTAAGAAGGAGGCACAGTGGTTGGGAAGGTCGATTTTGTTAGAAATACTGAGAGGGCGGTGAATCGGTATTTCTTATCAATTAGTATAATTTTAATTCCACAAAGCATTAATTGTTATTAGCATCAGATAAACATAAATAGCATCAACAGCATTCAACAATGCATAACAAATAGAGATAGAAGGAACAGAGATATTTAGGTGGAAACCCCTTCGGGACAAAAAACACCAAACGCTTCTTAATATTTGTCTTCAAAAGATTTATATCAAGTTTTCAAATGCAACTGAAGGAGGCTCCAACATGTTGGACGCTCCTACGCCCTATTTACCAGCTGCAACTGGAAGGACACTCCAATGTCGTAGATTTCAAGCTCCAACCCAATGGATGCTCCAATACCTACCAATTGCTATTGGATGGATGCTCCAACGCCCTGTGCAAGCTACAACCTGCCCTACCACCACCCTACCACCCTGAAGTGTTCTCAAGCTCCAACCTGAAGGAGACTCCACTCTTCTGCCTTGCACCACCCTGCCACCCTAAACAGCCGGTGGACTATGTTTCAAAATTTTCATACTAGATCCAACTATGTTCGTTATCAATAAAAAGAAATAGCAATACAAGAAAACTACAATACAGATTCTGTCAATCAAATCTTCCTTTGGTCAAACTCTAACATTTGCTTCTGCATTAAACCATCAAAACCTAGTTATCAACATCGGCTGTCATAGGTAATTCTGCCTCTGCTCAAACTGCTCATCAAACCCCTGCTGTCAATATCAGTTATCACACAATTTTCCTTTGCTCAGTCAGCACATCAGCATGTTATCAAGCATCTGCTCAATACTGAAAACCCTAGTATTCATAAATTATCCACACATGCAAATGTCCCTACTCAATATGCCATTGTCAAACCCCATTTCTGTTCAATCACAAGCTTGTACACAGTATGCACAGCTCATCAAAACAACCTTCTATCAGCAGACAACAATAACATATAATTCAATGATAGCTTCTTTAGCTTTGACCAACTTCTATTCAAGATACTTCGCTTACTGATTGTAAAGTCAGCTCCCACCAGGTCGGCTTCACTGTATTATACACTAACAAATATATATATATATATATATGTGTGTGAATGAGCATTTCAAGTCTCAACAAGCTTGAACATTTTAGAGATGGAGTTAGTCACAAGTCACAGAGATATTCGACTACAGATTTAACATCTCCTTGAAGTGTCGCAATCCTCATGCATGAAGGAAATCTGCAATATATATCTTTACCATTTATTCTTATGCATGACAAAGATCTGCAAACTTCATTTCAGTGCCTTAGGATGATGACCAACAAATACTAAATGCACAAGTCCGCACAGGTGTTGAGTCATTGAGTTTAGAGAGTAGGTTTGAAATTTATACAATCGTGCAAACACAAAAGATGACACCTCAAGAACCTGTTAAGGAAAAGTCCACAATCTTCTTAAGGTCAAGATGCCAATGCGACTCTTTCATTATTCAGAGGCGATGCATAAAGGAAGGTTGAAGTTGTAGTCTTAATATTTTAACCAAATTTTCATGCCTCGGTAATTACCGCAAGACCTAGCATCATGTAGAAGATCCGAATCTTCAGAGAGATTTTAGCGCTTATGCTCAGAATGTTGGATAGAGTTGTCATTGATGTCAATATGACGACAAGCCTAGGCGCATGAGTGCATTGAGGAAACTCTAGGTACATGGAGCGATGCCCTTGAAGATGGAATCCTAAGTGTATGAAGAAGTCCTAAGCCTGAAAACTAAGAAGCCCTAAGCATGGCTCTAGCCTGGTTGATTGATGAAACCCTAGATGCATATGCCATGTGCATTAATGAGGCCTAGCGATGATGAAACATGATGATGAAACCCTTGTTGAAGTAAGCCCTACTATGAAGGTGATGAAACCCTGGGAGCATGAAATGTCCTAAGCTTATAGTAGCATGCAATGTTGATCTGTAAAATCTTGGACACATCTATTGACATCTCAAGCCACTTTAGAAACAAACTCCTCATCATTTGAATGTTAAGACTTGACAATTCCATCTCCATTAGAACAGAGATATTGCTGAAATACAGAGTGAGGATAGAATGTGGTAGAAAACATTCTAAAGGAAAAGGCAGATCATCTCAGCATTCTACTTTATAGTATTCAGGTTCACTATGTATTGATACTTCAATAGGAAATGGAGGCATCCCATGGTTTCAAGAATGAAAATATCTACCTCTAACGTAGGACGTGAACCCACAACTTGTCAGGAAATTTGCAAGGTTCTCTCCTAAATATTTTTCCCAATTTTTCATTACTCGAACTTCAGGAACAGCCCAGACAACTGTTGTTTCTGTTGCATGATTGACGCTGGTTGATGCCACACGTGGCTGTTATAAAATTCCCCAAATAAACACACAAGATTGATATTGGTCAAAAAAACCTGGAACAGTCAACTCTCCAAGACCACGTCATCACAATGGAGAAATCATGCATATTAGACAGGTCGGCTCCTATATAGTTAAATCTTTATTAAAATTAATATTCACATAGGTCGGCTCCAAACAGTTGAGTCGGCTCTCCATCCTCAACAGATGTGTCTGTCCACAACACGTTCAAGCAACTATAAATAGCAAGCTAATTCGGTCAATGATCAGAACGGTGCGAGTCTCAGAAGATAAGATGAAAACATAGATATAATTCAGTCCAAAAATATAAAAAGAACTTGGATCTGAAAAGAAGTAGGGCTAAAGAAGGATAGATTTCTGGTTAGTATTTTTGGTTTGATGTTCTGAGATAGATCTTGTTTGGAGGCAAGTTTGTGGAGACTACAGTACCCCAAGACCTAAAAGAACAGTAATCTTGGATCAGTGCATAACTCAGATCTGTGGAAGAAACTCAGTTCGGACCTCTGTACCCTCAGATCTGTGACAGGACTGTAGAATACCTCTGAAATCTCAGCTCTGAGGACCTCAAACTTGTGCAGATCTCGGACTTGCTTGATCAGACATTTGGACTTGATCTTGTGGTGACTTATCTCAGCCTAACAGCCTTTGAATTGTGCAGACATACGACCATCCTTGAGCAGACTTTCTCGGCAATTTGAAGTGTATCTACTTAACCATTTGTGGAGCAGACTTTGACTCCTTTGAGTAGATTTGTGAAACCTTTCTTGAAAGAGAATCTAAGGCAGTTATTGTGCTAGATCCTGGTAGACATGAAGATAACGATAGTAGACCGTGAAGATGCCATCATAGCAGCAGCCTCTTATGAACAGAATTGGGCTGAATTGAAGCATAAGATCAGTCAGCCTCTTATGAACAGAATTGGGCTGAATTGAAGCATAAGATCAGTCTTTGAAGATATTTTGTTGCAGACCCCTGTAAGAACATTGTTGAAGCACCATTGGAACAGTTTATTTCAGGCTTGTTTGAAGCAGTGTTAAAGCAGAATTGAAAAGGAATTTGAAGATATTTTGGAGTAATTTTTGGAAGACCTATTGAAGACTTGGGTTGATCTTGGACCAAATATTGAAACAGCCCTTTGAAGTATCTTGGAGCAGACTTCTTGGAGAAAATTTGATATACATCTTCAAGTGAATTTGGAGCAGTCTTGGGGATCTTCTTGATTAGTCTTGAGGAGAGTCCTCTAGAAGCAACTTGATCTTGGAGAGTATCTTCGGCAGCTTATTGAAGACGCCTTGAAGCAGTGTTGAAGACTTGCAGAACCTGATATTGGAGTTATTTTTGGAGAAATCATTAACCTCTTGATGCATTGTTGAAGCCCTCATAGAGTAACCCTAGAGAAGACTATTCAGTAATATGAAGAGTAGTGGAGACACATAATAGACAATTGATGAAGCATATCTTGGGGCATTATTGAAGGCGATCTTGAAGAAATTATCAATACTTGTTGAAGATTATATTGGAAGCGCTGAAGCAGTATTTGTACCCATATTGAACAATTGAAGTAGAGGGTTGGAGCCCTCAAAGAGACCAAGGTTGGAGCCTTGTGGAAGATCAGTTTGGAGCTTCGTTTGAAGATTGGAGTCTTCATCTAGGGTTGGATCCCTAAGGAGATTATAAGAGTATTTGTACAAATTATTATTGTAAAAGAGGATTGGAATCCTTGTTGTTTTGATAATATAAATTATTCGTCTATTGTACATTTTGTGTTCTAGTTTTATTAAGTGACCTTAACCGGCATAAAATAACAATTGTAAAAGAAACACTGGTTCACCCCCACCCCCTCAGTATTTCCAACAATTGGTATTAGATGTAATATCCCTAAGGAAATTTTAGGGTAATAAACAAAGCATGCATAGACAAAAACACACAGAGAAATTACTCAAACTTCAAAACACCAAATAGAGCCAAAAATTGTATTGCTGAGCCATTTTATTAATTGACCATGAAGTACAATGGGTGCTTGGAAAGTATGCACCTAGGCGTGCCCAAGGCTAGTCTTCCTTGGCTCTTTGCTCAAATGACCAGAAAATGAGTTGTTGGTTGTGTAGAATAATTGTTAGCGCCTCCTCGATGCTCAGAAAATTCCAGGAAATTAACCCCGGGCACTCCACCAAAAGCCCAGAATAACTAACAAAGGAATTTGTTGATGGTTAACCTTGGAATTTCGGCCCCATTTTCCCTCAATGGCTCTGTTGCTGGTTGATTCGACCCACTTGTCAATCCTGCTGCAAAAATCCCCCAAAATGGTTGCAATCATCAACAAAACACTTCCCCGGACGACTCCTCAAGTTTCAGCCCCAAAATCCCTTCTCTCCTCAACCTCCAAGTGTGACTTCTCCAAAAACTACGTAATTCCTGCATTGTTGCTGCTAGAACCTCTCCTCAAACTCACACTCTCTGCTGTTGGTTCGAACTGGAATTGATGGGACTCTCGCCTTGGGCTGGCACTCAAAGCCCACCGAAGCAAAGGTAGATTTCTACTCTGAAACACTCTTATGCTAAATAGCATTTGCAAACTTGGCTTCAGCTCAAGCGTGCTAGTCTAAGACAATTCTCAAATATTCATGAGTGACCAAAATGAGTGCCTCTTGCTCTTTTTGCTAAGGAGCCTCCAAAATGCCCATGTGGGCCCAACTCGACTTTCCCCCACCAAACTCGCTCCAATGAGTGCGTGTTTCCCTTGTGGGCCCATTTCTATATGGTTGGCCCCCACATACCACTAGTGGCTTCAGAGCTTCCAATATAATCTTCAACAAGTATTGATAATTTCTTCAAGATCGCATTATTGAAGGCGATCTTGAAGAAATTATCAATACTAATTGAAGATTATATTGGAAGCTCTGAAGCAGTATTTGTACCCATATTGAACAATTGAAGTAGAGGGTTGGAGCCCTCAAAGAGACCAAGGTTGGAGCCTTGTGGAAGATCAGTTTGGAGCTTGGTTTGAAGATTGGAGTCTTCATCTAGGATTGGAGCCCTAAAGAGATTATAAGAGTATTTGTACAAATTATTATTGTAAAAGAGGATTGGAGTCCTTGTTGTTTTGATAATATAAATTATTCGTCTATTGTACATTTTGTGTTCTAGTTTTATTGAGTGACCTTAACCGGCATAAAATAACAATTGTAAAAGAAACACTGGTTCACCCCCACCCCCTCTCAGTATTTCCAACAATTGGTATTAGATGTAATATCCCTAAGGAAATTTTAGGGTAATAAACAAAGCATATAGACAAAAACACACAGAGAAATTACTCAACAAAACACTTCCCCGGACAACTCCTCAAGTTTCAGCGCCAAAATCCCTTCTCTCCTCAACCTCCAAGTGTGACTCCTCCAAAAACTAAGTAATTCCTGCATTGTTGCTGCTAGAACCTCTCCTCAAACTCACACTCTCTGCTGTTGGTTCGAACTGGAATCGATGGGACTCTCGCCTTGGGCTGGCACTCAAAGCCCACTGAAGCAAAGGTAGATTTCTGCTCTGAAACACTCTTATGCTAAATAGCACTTGCAAACTTGGCTTCAGCTCAAGCGTGCTAGTCTAAGACAATTCTCAAATATTCATGAGTGACCAAAATGAGTGCCTCTTGCTCTTTTTGCTAAGGAGCCTCCAAAATGCCCATGTGGGCCCAACTCGACTTTCCCCCACCAAACTCTCTCCAATGAGTGCGTGTTTCCCTTGTGGGCCCATTTCTATATGGTTGGCCCCCACATACCACTAGTGGCTCGATTTTCCTCCTCCATCCTCTAAGGTTTGGGATCAATTTAATCAAAAATACATGTGGGGCCTCTAAACCCACACTTCCTAAGTGTTAGTGCAATTTTTTCCAAAACTAGGCAAAATTGATATTTCGCTTAACAATGTTGCCAAGAGAGAATATCACATCAGAATTGGTACCTTCACACACAGCTTAAAAGCTGGAAGGTAGATCCTTAGAACACAAATGGCAAAGTCAAGGAAGAAGGTTTCCAAACCCTCTAAAGGTGTCACCTCCTCAGTGGATGATTAGATGTGCAATGCCCACATGTTCAATGGAACAGATTTTGAAATATGGAAGAGAAGAATGGCGGCCTTTTTGATGACCTTTGGGAAGCTCAAAAGAGTTAAATGAATTTGATCCAATAGCTATGAAGGCAATCATGAGTGGTCTACCAAATCCTATAAAAGTCAAAATGAAGAATTATTCATCAACAAAAGAGCTTTGGGAGAACCTTCAAGTATCTCACTCAAAAGGACTTTTACTCAATGACCTCAAATCCAGAAGATGGTGAACAAGAGCAAAAAACCAATCAAGAGTCAAAGGAAGTACATGAAGGCACCAATTGCATAAATCAAGAACCAAAAAAGACCAAGAGCGAGGATAACCTAAATAATGAAGAAGACCTCAAAGGAGAACTCATGAAGCAGGTATAAAATGCTAATCATAATCATACAAAGGAAGGAATTGTCCTTTTCAAGCTTCAAGTACAAGAAAGAGATAAGGATTTCAACAAACTTAAGGACGAATTGTATGAAGACAAGAAGAGACATCATGAAGAAGTTATTTCCATGACAAGACAATTAGAAAAAGCAAAAAGAAGGGAATATATTTTGGAAAATTATCTCAACCATAGAGCGGAGGAATTGAATAAATCCGTAGTAGAAATTGGTCAATGTAGAGAAGAAGCCACCTTCCTAAAAGCTCGGCTAGAGAAAGCAAAGAAACAGATACAAGGAGTTGAAGATGAAAATTTAAAGGAAGAATTAGTCCTCCTAAGAGGACAAGTTGATGAAGCTGAAAAGAAAGGAAAAACCATAGCATGCCAACTAGAAGAAAAGGATGAAGAGATTAACAAATTTAAAAAAAATGTCATCTCTCTTAAAGTCCAAGCATGTGAAACAATAAGGATGAAGGAAGAAATGGAGAGTCAACTGGCAAAGAAAGATGAAGACTGTGAGAAGATGAAAGAAGATATTGTTTCTCTAAAGAAAGAAGTTGATCAACTAAACAAGAACTTGAAGAGTTCTCAAGCCTTGGATGATATCCTCAATCATCAAAGATCCCCTCTTGACAAATCTAGTCATGGATATGCAAGTGAGTCTTCTAGCAAAAGTGATGCAAACCCTAATGCATCAAAAGCCAAGAATGTGGAGAAGCTTGAAGTTGTGCTAATATCCTGAGCTCTAGCAAAAGCAAGGAGAAGAGTCAAAATAACATTGCAAGATCCTTTGCTCCAAGAAGACATGATGCAAGCAACAAAGAATATCATCAAAGAATCTCAAGGATGAATAATTTCATAAGTGTACCAATGTAATCCTCATTCTCCAGGTATCAAACTATATTTTTGGCTATTGTTACTCTTGTACGATTTTTGGGCAGATGGCAAAGGATTGCAAGGCATATAACAAAGACATTCATAAGGACTCCAATCAGTTCCCAGAAATAAGATTGCAAGGAGATACTCCAAAGCATTTACCAACAGAAATTATGCTCCATCATTCATGTACAGAATTGAATGCTTCAAATGCCATAATGTTGAACATATAGCTCGAAATTGCAACTTGAATTAGGCTCCTAGACAATATGAGAAGTCATCAGCCAATAATGGAAAAAGAATTACACAAGTTTGGAGAAGGAAGCATGATGAACCAAAAGGAGAACACATTGAATGTGTCTTGAATACTCAAGGCATCAATCCATGTTGTTGATCAAATATGGGCATCAATGGCAGAAATTATGGCTCACCAAGATTTTGCCTATTAGAAAGGAGAAGATTACATTGTTAGGGGGAGTAGTTCTATGACAAGAAGGTATGTCGTAAAATGTAACTAGGTTCGGTCTTCATAATGACATGTCATTATGATCTTTGTACATAACAATGTTGCACTAATCGTTATTGGGATTAATTCAGCGGGGGGAAAAAATCGGAAAAAATCGTAAAAATCGGGAAAAAATTAGTAAAAATCGGGAAAAAATCAAAACATACAAAAACATTCATTTTTTTAATATCTAAAGCATCTACAACATAAAATAAATACATTGACACATAAATATGATAAAAGAACTAATATATAAGATGTTTAATATCATTTCTAGTGCCACATCACACATAACAGTGAATCATGTCATGAATAGTAAGTCCTGACTCATGACTCCCAAACTCAGCCTCAAAATATCAACAAAAAATATAATAATGTATCTCATATCATGAGTCATAATGTCATATACAATGAAATGAACCAAATAACTAAATTCTAATACTACTGATTTCCTTTGCCCCTCTAGATGTAGAGGTCGATGGAATTGGCAGTAGACTCTGTTGTGCTGTAGACGCTGAAGAACTAGGAGCTACAAGAGGTAGACCACGTCCTCTACTGGTGACAGGGGTAGCTTGGGTCACCTCCTCCTCATAAATTTATTTTTTTTCAGCGATAAATCGCGACTTTTACGAAAAAAAATCGTGATTTTTTCATAAAAATCTCCGAAAAAGAAAATTGCGATTTAATCGGCCGATAATATCTCCGATTTGAAAAAAATCGTGATTTTTCGATTTAATCAGGATTAGTGCAACACTGGTAAATAATGAAAAGAAAAGAATAAAATAAATTTTGTTATGCCTTGCTTCTGTGAAAATTTCTAAATAGAAATCCAACAGTAGTGATTAATATTATTTCTTCTACTTATTAACTCAGAAATAAGTTATTCACGGTGTTCTTACGGCAAATATCGAAATAAATTCTACTGCAGCCTTCACAATAAAAATACTACAGACAGTAAATGCAAAGAAAAATTATTGGCACATATATAACCACGATGACAGTTATTTTTGAACAATCGTCCCCGGAAAAACCCAAAGTGGGAAAACCAGTGCAGCAGATGAGGGTTTCTTTATTATTCTTCAACAAAAATCACATGTACAAGATACAACCAGCAAAATAGAAGAGGATTCTCTATGAGAAAGTTTGCAGACGCTTCCTAACAAGTTTTTGATTTAGGAGAAGTGCTTCTCTTCCCTCTGCGTCTCACTGTGTCCCAGCGTCAACCTTCCCACATTGTCCCAGCGTCAAATTGCCCACGCAGTTCTAGTGTGGAACTACCCCTGCCCTGTCTCTCTTTGCATCACAGCTTCTGCACTATCCTCCCTCTACTTTGCGTCTTCTTTCCTTGCACTCCCGACTGAAGTTGATAACCTCTCTCTCTTTCTCACCTGCAACCCTCCCTTTGATTCGATTTTCTCTTGCCGAACTTTGACCAATGAGAAAATCGATATTACTCAGGTAACTGAGTATCTGCCTCTAGTGTATTCTCCATGTGCCCATCAAGCCTTCTCTTATAATCCTCTCATTGATCAAAAAAAGGCCCAGATTATATCCTAATCAATGGCTAGGATCATATTGATTTGATCTCCGCCTTCTTCTAGAAGTTTTACCCACATTTTAGATTAATACCCATTAATCATTTTAATTTCCTAAGTTTAGACTTAGGGACCCATTAAAAATTATTAATTATTTTAATAAAATTGTCTCCGGTGGAATTTTCCAAAACGATTTATGGGTATTGGACAATACATGTGTCTAAGCCTCCTTGCAAAATTTGAGACTTAGAGCACATCCGATGCTACCAGAAATCAACACTCCCTCTTAAGGAGGAATGTGCTCTAGTAATGCAACCTGCTGAAGCATCACCCTCTTTTTTAACATCTCCCTCTACGCTTGTTGATGTTTGACATCCTACCCACCAACTATTGCGCAAATGCTACATCTGTACTGTTGCTGACCCTGCCACTTGTCAATAGCATCCGTACTGTAACTCCCTTTGCCACTGTAACTGAGAAATCACTTGTTTCTTCTATTGAAACAGATTCTCTACCATACCCATTTGCTCTCTGAACTAAATGAACTTAGCTCTTCCTAGAGCCTTCGTGAGTATGTCTGCTACATGTTCTCCTATGGAAACATACAGCAGTTGTACTGCCCCACGCTCATCACAGTCTCTGAGAAAGTGACATCTAATATCAATATGTTTCGATTGATCATAAAATATTGGATTCTCATAGAGTTTGATACAACTCTGATTATCACAGTAAACCCTAGTCGCTTCCATCCTTTTTTTGAACAAACTCACAAGCAGTTTTCTAAGCCATAAAGCTTTGCACGTAGCTGTGTTAGCTGCCATATATTCAACTTCTGCTAAGCTCAGAGCTACCGACTTATGCTTCCTGTTGCACCAAGATATCATTCCTGATCCAACACTGAAGCAATACCCAAAAGTACTTTTCTAGTCTACTAAACTACCTGCCCAATCTGCATCTATGAACCCATTCAATCTGACATCCTCCCTTCAAGAGTATACCAACCCATATCTGACTGTTCCACACACATACCTAAGAATGTGTCTAACCATTGCCCAACGCACCCTTTTCTGTTCCACCATGAACTGACTAAGAGTGTTGACAACAAAGAAAATGTCTGGCCTAGTGTTAACTAGATACATGAGTGACTCAATGAGCTGTCTGTACAAGGTGAGGTCCACTTCCTCATCTCCTGATGCATCTATTTTCTTTTAATTGGTGATCATATGAGTAGCCATGGGTCAACAATCCTGCATGATGAATCTCTTCAAAATATCTGTAGCATATCTTCCTTGCCCAAGGAAGATCTCCCCATTCTTCTGCCAAACATCCAACCCTAGAAAATAATGCATCAACCTCATATCCTTCATGTCGAATTCAGCTTCAAGATTCTTCTTGTAGTCTTGTATAAGCCTAGATGACCCTGTTAAAAACAAGTTATCCACATGTAATAGTAGAATAAGTGGCTCATTCTCTACCATCAAATAGTAGAGAATGGGATCAACGTCACTCTTGACAAATCCCGACTGCTGCAAGTAATCTGACAATACCATGCTTTGGTTGCTTGCTTGAGCCTGTTGACCACTACGTGTCAACAAACCATAACAGTACACCCCCTTTTTTCGCAAAAGGGATAGCGCCTAATCAATGTGTTCGTGTCATTCAACTATTATCATCAACCTAATTTCCAAGATGTTAAAATGTAAACCCATTATGCATGTATATAATGTAAATAATGTCAGTAGATCTGTGTCATGTATGTAACAACCTAGGTAAACCTACTTTTCTAGTGATAATCTACATTCTAGGAGGTTTCTTGTCTCACTGATCCATTCTCGAATGGTCCGCAGAGTTCTCCTTCAATCTTATCTCAAAGCTGGAATGGATTTTGTCGCTAGGATCAATGTTTTAAAACTCTGGCTCCGACACCGACTCGACTGAGGGTCGACTCCGGCCCGGTATTGACTCGGTCATTGTAAAAAATACATTAAATATTTAATTTTTTTATAAAAAACATAATTTTAAAGATTTTCATTCATGTTTCCAAACACGCATCATTAGAATATAGATAGAAAACAACATATGATCAAAGTAGGCTCATGAATATATCCATTATATCAAAATGGCACCCAGTGCACTGTCCAATACTGATACATACATGATCATGATATAGAGATCAAAACAAAAACACATACCCAAGGAGGCTAGAAATGGCCTCTACAACAAAAGTAAATTGTGACCAGTACTACTAGCTACTGTCGGAGGAGCCGAGATCATGTGGATCAATCTTTGGATCATCATCAGAGTCAGACAAGGGGCCCCATGACTCCTCCTCATCATCATCTCCAACTGCAACCGTAGAAGTGGTAGCACTAGCAGGCTGTGCGGCAGCTGCAAGCTGAGATAGACGAGATATGTGCTTCTGTCGTGGCTCCACAGAAGAAGCGTTTGCAACTGGAGGACTTGGGGCTAGCCCTGAGGCTGGTACAAGTGGATCAGGATCTACAATCAACTAAACATTATGTTCGAGTGTTGCCTCCACCTGTAAATCCAAATCAAGATCCTCATCAGAATCAAACTCTATTGGATGACTCTCCACTACCCAATCTGATGTTGGATCAATGTCGTCCAACACAATGGGATCTGAATCAGGTCTTTTGTTCAACAATTGGTTGCGTCTGAGCTGAAGGTTGTATTGGACATAGACTAGATCATTTAACCTTTTTTTATCCAAATGGTTTCTCTTCTTTGTGTGAATCCTCTCAAAGACAGACCAATTGCGCTCACACCCAGTAGCACTGCAAGTTTGACTCAAAATACGAATTGCAAACCTCTGCAATTCAGCACAATGGCTACCAAAAGCCTCCCACCATTGTGCTGCAAAAAAAATAGGAGTGTAATGAGTTAGCTCAACAAAATTACAAATTATATCCAACTTTCAAATTATAAACGATTTAACGAAATAAGTATTAAGAATTTCAAAATTGAAATCTTTGTTTACCTGGTTCATCTGCTTCCCTTGCACTCTTTGCTAGGTTCTTCCCAAAGGTACCTGAGGCACTGTTAAAGGTTGTGGCTTGTCGGTGTGTCTCCAGCTAATCACACTCCAATGGGATCATGCAATCAATGCAGTCAATCAATCCATCTCTAACGTCCCCCTCCAAAGCTCCCGTTGCCTTAGCTTTATAATGATACCGTGGGTTCAAAAATTACCCAGCTGCATGTATAGGGCGATAAAGTTGATTGTTCCATCTTTCATCAATGATTGCCCAAATGGGCCCATACTTAGCCACTATATCCTTGTATGCCCTCTTTATTTGCTCTTTTGTTTGATCCATAGCCTCATAAATAAAGCCCATAGCCAATCTTTCCCCGTCCACCAACCGCAACACCTTAACCAGTGGCTTAGCAAGCTTCACAATCTTTGTTGCCTTTCTCCAAAATATTTCTTCATTAACTTTCTTTTTCAATTCTTTGCCTTCCAGTTTGTCAGACCACTGGCTTTGATTCCATTCTTCACTAGAAAAAAACTTCTGCAAGTTTCTATGTTGTGAAAAATAGATTGCAATGTCAAAAAATGAGTAGCAAATCTAGTGATGGCAAGCCTAATAATATCCCTGCCCCCTGTGTGTTTCCTCATCAGGCTCAAAATCCATGAATGATTATAGATAAATTTTGTTATGCTTTTGGCATGATCTACAGTGTTTTTCACCCAATCTAATTTGCCAATATCCTCAAGCATGAGGTCTATGCAATGTGCAGCACATGGGGTCCAAAAGATGGTTTTGTGCTTTTCCTCTAACAGTTTACCAGCAAGAACATAGTTAGAGGCATTATCTGTGATGACTTGAAAACATTAGCCACCCCCACCTCCTCAACGACCTCATCCAATAGCTGAAACAACAATTGTCCATCTTTTACCTTGTCAGATGCATCAATTGATTTTAGATACATGGTTCCTTGTGGGCAGAGGATAAGAAAGTTTATGATGGTACGGTTTCTTTGATCAGTCCATCCATCTAACATGATGGTACATCCTGTTCTTGCCCATGAATCCTTGAAATCTTTCAAATACTCATTAATGGAGGCAATTTCTTTCTACAAACGATACCCCCTTAGCTCATGCATAGTAGGCCCTTTGAAACCTTTTCCAACAGCATGTATGGCATCAAACATATGCTCATAATATGGTGAATGGGAAGCACTGAAGGGGATATCAGCATCATACCACCATCTAGCTATGTAATCACAAGTAGTCTCCCTCAATTCTCTGTTCCAATGGTTATCTAAAGTGGGTTGCAAATGACTTCTACTAGGTTGAGGACCATGTGCATCTGATGGAGAGGAGGGAGTGAAATAACTTATGATATTCATATCACCCTTTTTCATTTTACCCTTTCCCTTTTCTTGAATAGACTCAAAAGAGGGAGGAACATATCGGAAGGAGTTGGATGCATCAGTACAAGGGATTGAGGAAGAACCCTCAAAACCAAAATGGGGGTTGGTAACCAGCATTTTTTGTATATTCCTCTTCCTCCCAATTTCAGCCTCTAACTCTTTTTGCCTAGCCTTATTTTCTTTAAACTTCTCAAAGATGGGTAACAAATCCTTCCTAATCTCCCCAATTTCTAGTGAGGCACATGGAGTAATTTGGCCTCTAATCCCCGCCAAGTCTTGTTTCAGCCTATTAATGCCCCCAGGACCTTCCTTAATTTTCCGATGGCAAAATTTGCAATGGGTTTGACTTTCAACCATTTCAACATATGCCCAAGCAGCATCTTTCACTCTAGGTGCCATTTTTTGACTTGGAAATGAAAGCAAACAATCTAAAAATGAAAACAAACAAAAAAAACATTGATTCAATGTTCATTTCTTTCACAAAAAACACTCTTTAGGATTTCTAGATTTGCACATCAAATTTAATAAGCAAAATCAGATTTTTACAAGTGAAAAAAATACCTCCAGGCACAAACTACCTCCTCAAGCTTGCTCCAAGAAACCAACTCCTCAATGCTGCTCCAAATGGCTGCACAATAAGCTCCTCACTCCAGCGACAATGCTTGCCCAAGATTCCTCACTGCTGCTCCAAAAACAAACTCAACAACTCTTCACAAACTCTCACTAAAACTCTCACTCAAATGCATGAGATGGTTGTGAAAAAATGAGGGGTTGAGTGGGTTAAATAAGGTTTGGGAGAAGGGAATGGACCCCAAAGACCAAATAGGCAAAATTAAAACCAGTTTGGAGTCCCCAAAAAAATTATTTTTTTTTTTTTGAAATCAGTTTCATTGGGTCGTTGTCACTAACTCGACCGAGTTAGAGACCCGGTCGGCCGAACCAAATCCATGACTGAGTCATAATTTTAAGGCTTGGCTCGAAACAACTCAGCCAAGTCGGTTCCAAGCCGACCGGTTTTTAAAACAGAGATGAGGATCTTAAGCAAGTCCTAGTGTTCTAGATCGAGTCTATATAAAAAAGATTTGAGAATAATCCTAACTATTTGGATAGGTTATTTTATTACAAATTGTTTGGTCTGTTGGATTATATTTGTGTCGCAGAAATGGGTAGTCTGTGAGGGTCTATTACAAATGGGTTTTCCCCCTTATGATGTAAAAAATATGAAAATCATAATGTAAAGTGTCTTGAGGGTTAGAAAAATAATTTATCCCCTCATAGATTAATTAATTAAATTTTCTGGCCGAAAAATTAATTAAAATCCTAAGCCAGAAATATAATTAATTCTATGTCTTAGGTAAATTTAAATTCTCCAAAGCAAAATTCATCGATCCTAAAAAATTAAATTCTAAAAGGTCCCCGGATTAAGGTCAATTAATTATTTTGCCAAATTTTAAACCTTTGATCCCTGGGACTTAAGTCAATATCAAATTTTTTGGGAAATTAACTCAAAAATTATATTTTTGAGTTAATTAAAATGTATTTAAATAAAAATTTCGAATTTCCTCAAAATTTAAATATTTCGACGGATGAGATTAAAAGAAATTTTAATATTCATCAACGGTTGAGATTGTTTGACGAGGATCACTCAAACTAGCCGTTGGAGGATTTATCCTTAAATAGGAAGTCATTTGTCAGTCGATCTATCCGATCTTTGAGCCGTGTGCTAAGAAAAAAGCTCATGTAATCTTTTTCTGGATAATAAAGAAAGACTTTGGGGTTAATTTCCGCTGGTGTTACTCTTCATGGGAATATTGTAAGATGTTTTATTTTCATGCATAAATTTTTTAAAGCCATTGATGATAGCTTCCGAATAGTGATTTGAGTACAGGTATCTTGCTCAGTCGTTGGGGTTTAAATAATAATTTAAATTTGGAACATAATAGCAGATATCTCTATTTGTCTGAATTTTATTATTATTTTCTCGCTCTATTTTGATAGCTGGATTGAATTTTGCAGGGAAATCGTGATTTTTTTTAGATCCTCGGGCGTTAAGGGAAGTTTTCAATTGGACTAGCCAACTCCCGATCTGTGTTTTTTGAAGAGCCCAATGAAATTAAGCTTCAGGCTTATCAAAGGTTTTATTTGTGATACACGAAGGGTTTCGAGTTAGCACCTCTTTTAAAATTTTAAAAATTTAATTTTTTGTGTGGAAAATTTATAGATCTGGTTGTTGAGAGCCTTAGATTATCAGATCTGGGAGCGGAGTTGGACTCATACTCCTCAAGTCTGATAGATCTACCGTTTTTGTGCATAGATATGTTATTTTTCTTGGTTTTCTGACTTGGGTTTCTAGGGTTTTAATTATTTTTGTATATCTCACTTTTAGGTGTTTTTGTTTTCGTTTTTCTTGCAGGTACAGGGTGCAAATCTGAAGAAGAATTTTTGTTTGAAGCTAGATCTAGGCCTTGGAGGGTAAGATCTGGCCTCAATATCACTTTGCAGGGATATTATTCAACTTTTTTTGCAATCCAAGGGTTCTAAACTTTTAAATCTGGAAATTTTAGAAGGGTTTCAAGGCCAAATCAGAAGCATAAAAATATATTGGTGTGAAATTCGTTTTTTCTGGGTTCATTTTGGGTTTTTTGAGGCTACGTTGACTGCTTGGAACTGCTGCCTGGAGTTTTTTTATCTTTCTTGCAACAGAAAATTTTGATTTTTTTAGAAAACCCTATATTCCCCTATCCTCTACCATCCTCTATCTGTTGCTCCTACAAATCGACTTCGAAACGCTCTCTGCCAGATCGAAGTCTTCCTTTTGACTGCCTTTTTTCCTCCCAACTCTCCCTCTTTTCCGCGACCCTTACCTTCTCCTGCTTTGACCTACAAACGCGCTGCCAAGGCAGCTTTTCTATCGCTGTCGTCGAAAGCTTTGTTTCTCTCCACTGTTGTTCCTCATCCTTCGAGCTTTTTCCCTCACCTGCAACAACTTCTCAACCTTCATTCCCTTCCCTCATAGCTCCAAACACATCCATTTTTCGCTGCCTATGTTGCACCTTCCCACATCCCTTCCTGCACTTCTTTATCTCCTCTTCGCTGCCTGCAAAAAATGATTGCTCTCCCTTCCTGCAAACCTGCAATCCATCGCTGCCCAAGCTCCCTCTACTACCGTTGAAGCGTGCTCGCTACCCATCCGCGCCCTCCCCTTGCTATCTCCCTCGACCCGCCATCGAGCTCCTCTTGCCGCCGTCAAGCCCTTCTAAACCTGCACAACACTCACAAATTCGACTTTCTTTTTATTTTTGTGTTTCATTTGTTTTATGGTATGTAGAAGAAATTATTTTAATGTGCACGAGGCTAAAGATAACTTATGGGACAGATTGCTTCTTCATCTGCTTGATGTATTCGGCCCTTTTTTTGTGAAGCTTCAAAATAAATGTATGTTGTCTTTGAAGGCCTCACATTCTAAAATGAAATGTTTTTCTGTTTCCACTTTTCCAAAAAAAAAACAAAAAATGCCTACTCTTTCCTCCCACAATTCCTTTGGCCCTTTCCAACGCCCTCTTTCACAACAGAGTTTATGAGAATTAGTCCTTAACTGAGCAATAAGAATTTTGGCTCTCCAAGAGATATTGGCCTCTATGTATGCTTTTGGTTGATGACTATCAATGGGATTAAACACTTCAATATAGTAATTTTTCTTTCTTCCTAGCTCCTTATCCCAAGTACGCTCGTGGAACTTTTCCATAACAAAAGCTTTTATCTCTTTGTTGTTTATGGGACATGCATTCAAGCAAATACCCTGTTTACTAAACCATTTGCTATTTTGCTACATCCAAGTTTTTTTGCTCTTGCACAATCTATCAATAAAGACAACCTTAGGCCATCTACCCTCTTCCATTTGCCCAATTTTTTGAAAATACCTTATGGCTCACACCATAGCAATTGCTTCAATAGCAACAGTCCCTGTTTCACTTAACAAGATATCATAAGGAACTGCACTTTTAATCTTAAATTTGTTTGTAATCAAAAGCTTCTGAATTTTCTTAATTTGTCTCCACTGCATGTCAGATGTACTGCAGGACCACAGTTCACAACCATATAGAATCACCGGAATCACTAGAAGCCCAAAAAGAGTTTGAGTGGTTTTCTAGTCCCATAACTCTGCCTCTCTACATCTATTTTGAAAAGCACAAAATGCTTTCTAACCTCCAAAATTTCTTTTCTTTCTACAACCATTCCAAAGTAGATTTTTGTTGAAGTCAATTCCGAGGTATTTGTAATCCGCAACTTCTTCAAGAATGTTGCCTTCAAAGTAGAACTTATGTTGGTTATGTATTCTTTTCTTAGAGAAGACCACTACTTTCGTTTCGCTGATATTGACTTGCATCCTCGCACTTCTACAAAAATGCTCAAGGGATAGTAAGTGCTCTTGCAAACCAAGAGCCGATTTAGTAATTAGAATAAGGTCATCTGCATACAAAAGAAGCCATATAACAAACTTGCCCAAATAGATACCATCACCCCCTTGTGAGTTTAACCACTCCTCAAGTTTGTCAATATATAAACCAAAAAGGGTAGGAGACAATGGGCAACCTTGCTTGACCCTGGTATTGCTTCTAAAACATTCAGAAATGCCTGTTGAAGTTCTAATTTTGACTTTCACCTCTTCATACAGCCCATGCACAACTGCTATCAAATGTTTAGGAACACCAAGTTCCTCCATTTTGTACCAAAGTTTATCCCTAGGAACCGAGTCAAACGCTTTTCTGAAATCAACAAAGCAACAAAAGACTTCTTCCTTTTTCTCCAAAACTTTTTAGATGATGTGCCTTAAAGTTATACAATGATCAACTGTGGAATGTTTAGGTCTAAAACCTACTTTTCCTTTAGCAAGCTTATCCCTTTCTTCTGCCCACTTGCTAATTTTGTTTTCTAGCATGCTTCCAAATAGCTTTGCAAACAAAGGGTTTATCATGATGGTCGTATAATTGGAGGGATTATTGACGTCACTGCTCTTGAAAAGAGGTATTGCCAGACTAGTTGTCCAATCTGTGGGGAGCCCTTGTTGTATGATGTTGTTGAAGATTTTTGTAATGTGAGGTGCAAGAATCTTTGAGCCCCACTTTAGATATTCTGCTTGGAGTTCAGCTAAGTCTTTTGCTTTTCCAACACCCAACTCCTTGATACCCATCTCTACCTCTTGTACCGTGAAGAGTTTAATATCAGGGTTGACCAAGGGGGGAGGGTCAACCTTGGGAACCTGCTCATAGAGTTGTCTTCCGTTAACCAAACCATTTAGAAGTTGCAATATTATTTCCAATTTGTATCTTTTTCGGTTGGAGCTCATTGTCTCCACGGGGGTCGAAGGGGGATTTCAGAGCTCAATTTGTCAAAGGATAAACATTTGAGTGCATCCCTTACATGATAGATCAAGTGTCCTTTTATAGACTTAGGAGAGGCTTCAAGGGATGCACAATTCCAATTTTGGAGGGTGACAACTTTTGAGATTCAAATGTATGGAGGGAAAACCCCTTTTTAATTTTGAACTTTGGTTAAATTTGAAAACCCAAGGTGAGGTCGTTGCTCTTTTTGGAGTATCCCTTGCAAATATAAAATTATATCTAAAACCCTTCACAAAATACAGTGGTCTTAAAATTTGATTGAGGCTTAACTTTCTTTGCTTCAATAATATGCTTGCTAATGAGGAATTGCCACATCATCTCCTTGTGGGGTTTTCACCCACAAGCTGGGGGCTCCAACTTCAAATAAGATTCATCTTCTTCGTGACCAATTTCTTCATTTTTGTTGAAAATTGGTAGCCATGGTTGATATTTTCATTGGCAAATCAAAGGAAGAAATTCATATTTTTCATGTTTACCACATTGGCCTACAATGCACAAGTCTGCCCCAAATGATGAATGAGTTTGAACCCAAGGTTAAAACCCTCCTCTTAAACAGCATATAAATAGAAGTCCACTGGAACTCATTTGGTATCATGTCAACTCACATTGTTCAATCAGAAATCAAAAGAAGTCCACACATGTTAAGGAGACAAGGAGAATTTTGTTTTGCATTGACCAGCCTTCCATTCTTCTGTTTGACCAGCATTGAGTTAGGAGAGTTTGCTTCTGTTTGACTGATATCTTTGACAGTTTTGGAGGTCCAATATTTCAGGGATTCATCGACTCTGTTGGACCGATATTTTGCTCCTGTTTTTGGATTGTTGAACGCAGGTCAACCCTAGGATTTGACCAAGAATTGCAGAGGTCCATTTGATTGAAGTTTGACCAAATTTCAGCCCCCTGTTCAGAATTATCTCAAACCAAAATCAGCCCTTCTGTTGCAGACTTGACTTTGACCAGGATTCACTATTTTCTCTCTCCGTTGATTGGTTTGACTTGGAAATATTGAGGTCAGAATTTGGAATCTTGTTTGAAATATTCTGATGTACTCTTGATAAACTGAATTCTCTCTCTCATAAGGAAAGACTTGTTGGGTTTTCCCATTGTGAGTTTCACCCTGGTTGCTAGCCTAAATATTGGTGTCTCTTGTCTTACGATTTACTATGATCTCTATTGCTCCATTGAAGAAAGTGAATGGCTGAAAGTTTTCATGTATAATTGCTTAAAGATTGGAATGCTATAAGAAGACTAATTGTATCATTGGAAGTAGTTATCAATTTGAAAAATTGTACTAGTCTTGATGGCACTAGAAAATCAACAATTTTCAAGCGACGAAATATTGTTACAGACAGACTTATATACAACGTCGAGTTGGATATTGGCAGGCCGTATTATTCTTCGGTTAAGTTGATATATTGGGCAAGTTGAGTCCCTCCATCTCTATAGTACCTACAGCTACAGTACCACTTGAGCTACTCCCAGGCTTCAAAGGCTGATCACTGGCATAGTTTATATCTTCTTGAGGAGGCCAGGTCACCTACAACAAATCATGCCATTTTCTAAGTTGTTACAAGTTTCCTATTTTTACTAAGTGGCATGTCATACCATATTCTATATTAATAAATAAGTTGGTTGAGATATTACTAATCATCGTTGTGGAGTTTTATAAGTTGGGTAAAGCTTTCATTCTTGAATGCATTTAAATTGTTTGACAAAAAAGTCTATCACAAAGCTTTCTCTTGCTCTGCATTCTAAGTGTTTGACGAAATGTCAACATGAAAAGTGTTTGTCAAATTGCCTGAAAGACAATTATAAGAAATTATTTCCATGTTATAAAAGGGGACATTACACATACAAAAGAGTGTAGGAAAAAGTCTAGCATGAGCTATGCCCCTCTCATTAGCCATCACCTAGTTCCTAAGCATTTCATGCTCTATCTAAATAAAGGACCTGATGAATATCCCAACCGCAATGAGTGATAAACTACCACATCTTTAAGGGGTATTGGAAAAGAATAAAGCAAGTTGGGTCACCTAAGTTATTCAAGAAAGAAAGAAAAATCATTAAAGTAAAATGCACACCATAGGGGTGGAAAAACCAAGCTAAGGAATGGGGAAACTCAAGACTCCACGATTGCTCAATCTTCTCATCATTATACTCAAGATGTCGGACTTCCTTTAGATGGTACCATTTTTATGGCCATCTTCCTTGAAGTCTTTCCCATTCCAGGACCCGAATTATCACGTGCATCTATGGATTGATGGGTCTATCTTTGAAATGTCCTTCCCCTTAGGGGCTAGAAGCACCTAATAGGGATAATTGCATAATCATCCCTAACAAGAGTGTGGTAACTTGCTTAGAAATCATGAGCTAGAAAGACATTTGAATCCAAGGTTTGTGTGAAGTATTTTTGTGCCTCAAACATTGAATATGGTCCACTATGGTACTTTAATTTTTTTTGTCCGTAATGATGTTGAACTCACATGATCTTCAGAGTATGTTTTAGGTAGTTCATCACACATGGAACAAAGATCCCTTGAGGGATGTCTTGACACCTCTCCAACACAATAAAGAAGACATCTTGCCTAGCTTTAAGAGCACATGTGACACTGCAGAGGTGACATTGCACCTCTTGAGATGAACGTTGGACTTTGAGGAGCTTCCACATGGTTGTATGCCCATTGCTACAACTCAAGATGCTGAAATGTTGAGCCAAGAAGCCAAAGCATTGGCTTGACTAATGATGTGCCGAGATGGACCAAGGAATCCCCCTAGTTGCCCTTGAACTTGGGCATTGCCTTGTTCCAGAGCCTAGAAGATGATGGAGACCACTTGAGATGGTTTGAGAGGGATAGCACAGCATGTTTTCACGTCAACACTTGATCCTAGCATTTCCATGTCACCCATGCATGCCCTAGGACGGCGATGTAATCCTTCTTGATGATGACGTCTTTATGGAAGAGATGTTACTTAGAAATGTATCCATACATTTAGATGATGACCCTTGGAGTGAGGAGCACCCACGGACCGACTTTGTCACTTGTTTGATAGCGATGCCCATTTTTAGATGATGATATCATGTTGGAGAGCCTTTCCTCCAACATGTGTGGAGGATTCATGTCATTTTAATTATGATTTATCATTATTAAAGCTATCATTAGGTTGGCTTGTGACCTATTAGCTTAGTTGAACGCTTCAAGCAAACTTTTAGGGCTTTTTCATTGTAAAATAATGAAAAATGACATGATTGCCCTCATATAAATAGAGGGAATTCCATTTCAATGGATCATCACCGCACACAATCGTCACTCTTCTTTTATGTGAGAATGTACTAGTTGTATTCTCTTTTTCTCCTTGATGCAATGGGTAATTGGTGTAGAATTATCTTTTTAGGGATATTTTGCATAGGAAAGCTATCTTTGGATTGATTAAGTGGTTCTTGATTGAATGTGGTAACTATATTGTCTTAGATCTTAGACTTTTGTGATCCATATTGCAAATGAGAATGTCTTTCAAATTAATCATATCATTAGTATTTGGTCGATATTTCGAACCAACTAATGTGGTTCATCCTCGGGACAAAGGTGAAAAAATCCATCAATCCTAAAGAATAAATAGCAAGGATGCATCAATGTCCACAGTTAGTCGTTAGGAATTAGTTATTGAATTAATTAAAATAATATTTAGTTATAAACTAGCTGTTGTAAATTAGTCGTTATTTAATTATATATATAAATTAATTAAATTAAATATAATATTATACGAATGAATTAAATAAAGTTAATAATATCATAAGGGGTTAAATTGTAGAGAGTATTCATTAGAATAATTTTTAATATTCTTATTAATAAATTAATTAATTAATTTTCTTAATTTCTATTAAAAAATTAAGTATTTAGAATAAGAAAATTCAATAGAATAGGCATGACATTAAAATTGAATTAAAATAATATAAAATAATTAAAGTATTTATGTAATTTTAAACCAATAATATTAAAATTAAAAAAAAAGGGAGGAAGGAACAGGGCGGAAATCAAGAAGAGAGGGCCAAAATCCAGCTCCTACTTAATTTCCAACCATCATCCCTGTTGAGATTGATTGCATGCTTCTCAATCTCAATAGCCTCTCTTAGCTTCCTATGGTGGAAGTGATCAACCCTTGCAATGACTCTGGCATCCTCAATGCAGACATGGTGCTTAGATTTCTCCACATGTTCAACTAGAGCTGATGAGCGGGAACGGTTGCTCCTAATGTTCGTTGCATGATCTTGGATTCTCTGGTTAATGGAGCGACTAATTTCTCCAATGTAGGAAATCCCATAGGAGCAGGGGATCGAGTACACCTCCTTCATGTCTTTAGGGTTTATAGGGTCCTTAACAAATCTAAGAGAATTTCTAATGGTGTTAAGGGGTTTGAATGGAAATCCTGTCAGCAGTGCCTTGGATAAATGGGAGTTGCACCTTAGATATAGGATCACAAGAAGGCTTAACCCTTGATTCTTTACGAGCACTTTGAAAAGCCTTGAGGCCTTGAGTTATGCTATAACCATTATTTTCAAAAACATTTAGAAGATGACATTTTTCCTCCTCTAGGTGATTCTCATCATAAATCATAAAGCACAG
The DNA here is from genome assembly GCA_000404065.3 of Pinus taeda. Taxonomy (NCBI): domain Eukaryota; kingdom Viridiplantae; phylum Streptophyta; class Pinopsida; order Pinales; family Pinaceae; genus Pinus; species Pinus taeda. The sequence goes on from APFE031014571.1 coordinate 35,988, forward strand.
GTGGCAAGAGTAGTAAGAACCCTGAATTTTTGTGCAGGAAAATGATGAGAATTGGCATGAAGATATTGTTCTGTGTGAATTTTTTTGCGAAAAACTTGGTGAGAAACAGAACCATCATTCTTTCTAGAGAGAAGGATGTCAAGGAAAGGAAGGCACTCGTTTACCTCAACCTCCATCGTGAATTAGATGGACTCTGATTGGGAATTAAGATGGTTAAGAAACAAATCCAATTTCTCGTGACCATGGGGCAAAATGACACAGGTATCACCAGCGAATCTCTTCCATTTTTTAGGGCGAAATTGAGCAGAGGCTAAGGCCTTAGTCTCAAAATCTTCCATGAATATGTTAGCAACTATAGGGGAAAGAGGAGAACCCATCGCTACCCCACAGGTTTGCTCATAGAACTTGCCTTTGAAACTAAAGAAAGTAGAGGTGAGGCAGAGGCCAACCAATTTGGCAGTGTCATTGTCAATGATCCAATTTATGACATCAATGGCCTCTTGAATAGGGATTTTGGTATAAAGGGAAACAACGTCAAATCTTACTCACAAATCCCTTAGGTCCAGCCTAATATCCTTCCATTCTTTAACAAAGGAAGCAGAGTCCTTAACAAAGGAATCAGTGCGACCAACAAGAGGTTTGAGCCTTTGAGCCAAGAATTTTGCGAGAAGATAAGTAGGCCCACCTATTTTGTTAACAATAGGTCTCAGGGGGACCCCAGCCTTATGAATCTTTGGAAGGCCATAAATTCTAGGGGTGAGGGGATTGCATTCAATAAGATTTTTACAGAGACATTTAAGGGAATTAATCAAATTAATGGCGGTCATTACTTCTTTAGTAACCATTTTAATTGGAGTCTTATCAAGTTTGATGTAACTACCACTATTATAAAGGTGGTCTACCATTTTGTTAACATAAACGGATTTATCTAGAATGACGATGGATCCACCTTTGTCAACCTTAAGGATGACAATGTTGGGGTTATCATTTAAGGCTTCAATGGCAAGAAATTCATTTTTGCTAGTGTTTCTTTTGGGAGGCTTAGCCTTCCTAAGACGATAGCACAGTCTTGCCTAATAAGCTCCTTAACATTACCAGGAAGGTCTCTAATACCAAATTCGATGTCACAAATAATGTCATTTATGGGAATCTTATTAGGGGCAAAGGAAAAATTAAGCCCTTTATCCAAGAGGCTAAAAACAAAGGGATCAAAATTTTTACCAGAAAGCTTAATAAGATTCTTAAAGAATGAGGGGAAAATTTATTACTACTATTATTATTATTATTATTCATTACATTTATATTGTTAATGTTGTGGGTATTATTATTAACAGATTTATTATAATTCAAGTCATTCCTATTATTACTAGAATAAGAATCATTAATAATCAACTTCGTTTTTATTATAATCATATTTATTCTGGTTCGAATATGTAATGCTTAAGAAATTATTGGGCATTAAATTATTGTTACCATTGTTAATATTAATAATGGAAAAATGGGAAGAGGAGGAGTTTGAAACTGGACCATGGGGAGAAGGATGGCAGGGATGGTTTATCGAGGAATGCAAACAAGCAAAAGAGTCAATGGAGGCACGGGTAGTTAAAGAGACTACGTTGGAAGGGGAGGAAACAAAAATGTTGGAGGATTCCGTTGAAGAAGACAGGCGATGGTGATGGGGATCAAAAAGGGACAGAGATCCAGTCACGGGCGACGACATGGCTCCACCTTAATTCCCTTAAACCTCTCTGTAAAAATCTTATTGAAAGCAATCCCCTCACCCCTAGAATTTATGGCCTTCCAATTCATAAGGTTGGTATTCCCTTGAGACCTATTGTTAACCCAATAAGTTGGCCTACTTATCTTCTCGCAAAATTCTTGGCTCAAAGACTCAAACCTCTTGTTGGTCGCACTGATTCCTTTGTTAAGAACTTTGCTTCCTTTATTAAAGAATGGAAAGATATTAGGCTGGACCCAAGGGATTTGTTAGTAAGCTTTGATGTTGTTTCCCTTTATACCAAAATCCTTATTCAAGAGGCCATTGATGTCATAAATCAAATCTCTGACAATGACACTACCAAATTGGCTGGCCTCTGCCTCACCTCTACTTTCTTCAGTTTCCAAGGCGAGTTCTATGAGAAAACCTGTGGGGTAGCAATGGGTTCTCCTCTTTCCCCTATAGTTGCTAACATATTCATGGAAGATTTTGAGACTAAGGCCTTAGCCTCTACTCAATTGCGCCCTAAAAAATGGAAGAGGTTTGTTGATGATACTTGTGTCATTTGGCCCCATGGTCACAATAAATTGGATTTGTTTCTTAACCATCTTAATTCCCAATCAGACTCCATCAAATTCACGATGGAGGTTGAGGTAAACGAGTGCCTTCCTTTCCTTGACATCCTTCTCTCTAGAAAGAATGATGGTTATGTTTCTCACCAAGTTTTTCACAAAAAAAAAACTCACACAGAACAATATCTTCATGCCAGTTCTCATCATTTTTCGACAAAAAAATTCAGGGGTCTTAGCACTCTTGCCACCCGTGCTTTGAGAATTTCTTATGAGAATCATCTAGAGGATGAAAATTCTCATCTTTCCTAAAATTGACCTATCCCTTGCTTACCACTTTAATAACCTTCAGTTGTTTGTTCATCACATCATTTATGGGTTGTTTCTTTGTCATTTGGCCCCGTGGTCGCGAGAAATTGGATTTAATTCTTAACCATCTTAATTCCCAATCAGACTCCATCAAATTCACAATGGAGGTTGAGGTAAACAAGTGCCTTCCTTTCCTTAACATCCTTCTCTCTAGAAAGAATGATGGTTCTGTTTCTCACCAAGATTTTAGCAAAAAAAACTCACACAGAACAATGTCTTCATGCCAATTCTCATCATTTTTCAGCACAATAATTCAAGGTTCTTAGCACTCTTGCCACCCATGCTTTGAGAATTTTCTATGAGAATAACCTAGAGGATGAAAAATCTCATCTTATCTAAAATTGACCTATCCCTTGCTTACGAGTTTAATAACCTTCAGTTGTTTGTTCATCACATCATTTATGGATTGTTTCTTTGTTATTATATGCTTTTGCATGTTGTAAATTTGCATATCATAAAAACCTTAGCTTATAGCAGCTTTTCTTTAGTTTATTGGGGTTGATGGAATGTGTACTTGAACATGTGTAACTCTTACATTGACCTTTAAGGCTTTTCCAGTACCTTCTCCCATAACCATTAGACTCTTATCACCTTTGAGCCCTCATTTAGTGAAGACATTTCTAGGTAATTTATCAGCAAGCCCTTAAAGAGCCATTTGGATTGTATTCCTAGTCATCTAACCTCTACATGTTGGTAGGGAAGCTTCCCTTGTGGGGACAACATCCGACCATAAAACAACGAGAGAGAGGTTGACAATAGTGGCTAATCTCATTGTTGCCATAAGACCTAGGTTTCCTACTGTTAAGTTTAGGTATGTTCTATGCTAGAGCAATTTATTTAAATTTTCACAGTTAGCAATCACATCAGCGTTACGATAAACTGCAGATAGAACATAAATACAAAACGCGGAAGACAAACCAAGACAAGAGGACACAAGATATGGCGCGAGCCAGGGACAAACCCCACAATGTGTGGGGAAACCCTTTGATCAAATCTTCTTTTATCTTCAAAGTTCAGCAGAGAAAGAGAGAGAGAGTACATTTACAACAGAAGTCAATACTTTGACTTATCTAGATCTAGCATAGATCATTTCGTATCATGATGAGATCAGTTGAAGACATTCTGCTTCAACTGATTCTCAAGGTGACTCCTTCACCTATCATCGTGCTACATCTCGTCCATTTGCTGCACCTTAACATGTAGCACCATCATGCTGCTCATGATCTCATACATCACACTGTCCATACATCATGTTGTCCATGATCTGCATCATGCTGCTCATGCTCTCATACATCACTGTGCTGTCCATGATCTTCATCATGTTGCCTATGCATCATGCTGCCCATGATTCCTTATATTATAGCTACATCCTTCTGCCTGCATATATGAGCATACAACATATAACTTGTATTACCCCAGCGTATGTATTGTGTGTGACCACGCTGCCAGATCTAGGGCTTGCGTATATATATATATATATTTTTGTCCTGCATTCAAAATTGGTCAACACATTGACCCAATACACAACAACCTTGCATCCAAATCTGTTGTCCCACGCTGCCCTTGACTGTTCCTGGTTAGGGCACTTCAGCACACTATAACAGCCCTCAAACAATCCATGAACAGTCCTCAATCCCTGCGGCCCACCTTAGTGTGATCCCTCTACTTCAACGCTGGAGATTAGGGCACAATACAGCCCCAAAACAGACCCACGCAAGTGATTTGCTGTGGTGGTATGGCCTGCGGCCTACCACACAGCCTACCTGTAACTTACACTCTACCCAAACAGAGTTCTCTTGCCCTTTCAACGTGCCACAACAGACCTGTCCTTCTCCTTACCTAACTCGGCCTCCCAGCAAGTGTGAACAGAGTTCAATACAGCTCCAAAAGGCTCCTACGCTGCCTCTTTCCCACACTGAAGTGTCCTCGGCCTGCAGCCCAATCTAAGGTAAGAAGTTCGAGTTCCTTTTCTGGGGATTAGGCCTCTTCTTAACAATGATATGACCTGCGTATAAGAGTCTTCAAGAACTGCGTATAAGGTCTCACCATGAACAGTGTATAAGGTCTCTGATTGCTGCGTAGATCATCCTCATAAGCCTACGGCTTACTGTGGTTAGGGCATCACTGCGGTTAGGGCATCACTGCGGTCAGCGTATCTTCATTGTGTCTCTCCTTCACCAAAACCCAAATACGTGGAGAGGAGGAGACTACTCATGAAGATGTGTGTCAAATGATATCAAATCCTCATCTATTTATACCAAAATGAGGATGATGAATAGACACGTCGGTTGGGCTTCTAGAGCCTACATAAGTGCTGGTCAGCTTGATAATAATTACATAAACAAAATAAATTCATATCTCCATAAATACTTATTGGAATCGGATGATCTTTGGATCAATCCTACACCTCTCAATGAGAGGGATCCAATAAAAATATTAGCTGCCATAAATAAGCCGACCCACATGGAGTTTGGCCCTAGTTGCCAATTTAACACCTACTGAGGCTTTGCACTACGCCTACTAGATTTTGCAGGAACAAGACCCTTTCTCTTATTGAGGGATTCTTTTTAGCACCATTTTTAGGAAATCTCATCCAAACTAGATTTTATGGACTCTATCATCAAACATACAATTTTGTATGGTTTAGAGGATTGGCAACCAAGCTTGCACAATGCACATTCGGCCTAACAAAAAGAGATTTCAAAACCTCTTGCTCTAGCCTCTATCACATTATCAAATGCAAGAAGATAATCCCCAACCCATCACCCAAGCAAAATTTCTAGCACAATTCATCCGAACCAAGACTATGTTCAAACTACTAGAGCTATTGCATCACCTTCATACATTTTTTGATTCAGCAGGATGTAAGGACCGGTGCCCATATTTTGCCTACTAATATTCCAAAAGGCCATCACCCAATCTGCACCCTCATCGCCCGCCTCCCCATCTAGGGAAGAAAGTTGTTAGTATTCAAAGGTTTCTTGACTCCTCCAATATATAAATAGACCTTCTTCCCTTGTTCAATTACTCTGTTAATGCTCCTAACCACTTCTTACCCAGTAAGCAAAGGAATGGGATCAATAGGGAACATATTTGGGTCACCCTGGGGTTTCCGTTTCAGACCTATGATATCCTTTATGCAAAGCATTTCCTTGAGCTCAAAGACAACCTCATAGTTTGGCCACCTAACACACTTCTACATTGGACACATTGGCTCTAGATCCCTCCAACCAGTTTAAAGTGGGCTCATATCCACTTCAAGGGGAAGTTGAGCACCAAATACCATCAAAAGATAGATTACGCTAGATCTACCATAGGCATGAGACAAATACAAAGGAGTGTTTTATATTTAGATTCTATCGTTACTATGAAATACAAGATCGGCTCCACTTCCTATTCAAGGAGTGAGACCCACACAAGGTTGTCATATCAGGTTTCATGACAATTTACACTTGACCAATAGGTATTCAGTGTTCAAGATCCACCAACTCTTGACAGCAGATCACCTCATTCTAGATAGAAAGAAATTCCCTAGGTTGGATCCAACTCTTCCAGCCATATTCTAGACAAAGTGTCTTTCCATTGACCTCAGACGATAGGACAGTTTCACACTCAACTTCAGAGGAGGTCCCTTCTCTCTTTTATCCAACGGCAGGCACTTGAAGCATCAAGGACCTTTTCCTTTTCCTTGAACTAGGATCCAAAGCATTGTATTTATTTCCTTTTAGCATTGTGATAGTTGCACCTCGATGATGTAGATTAGTTTCAATTCTCATTGCCCTACTTTTGTTCGTTTGGATAATAATAAACTTATCTATGATAATTAGCATCGGATGTGGTATCACAGGGAAATACAATTCCAAGCTGGCACAATCTATTCTTCATTTCCAAAGCAATATTGGAATGGGTAATTTGAAACTTGGAACCTTGAGCTTAGATGGTATTCAACCTATGGTTCATTTCGTGGTTGTGAAAAAAGCCCCTGCCCAATCAGATCTCCTCACATTCCAAATGTTTAACAATGCTGCTTACAACAATTTGTTTTTGCACCCTCAATTTCCCCATGGCAACAAGGGTAGTATGATCTAGACTTGCGACATGTAATAATAAACTGTCATCAGTTTTTCAACAGCATTATTGGTAGATACCCTAACTTGATCACTTTGTACATTGAGTTGGCCAATCAATACAGGATATATGATTATACCACAAATTTCATATTATAAAATTCTTGTCTAAAAGATAATCTAGATAATATGGGTATCCCTTCAATCCATAACAAAACAATGATTTCGTTGAAGACAACTTCTCTAAATCCTACGTTTCAAGTTACAGTTAACCAAACATTTCAAACAATGTTAAGAAATCAAGTAAAATAAATTGCCAATTTATAACGGAAAATGAGGTGCAAATCACCAATATCCAAGCTCACAAGACTGGATTGCCAGAAATGCAAAATAACAAGACAAGGGGGTACTCACAAACCTTCTGTCTTCTGCAACCTATTGTTATGATATTTGTAATTAAAAATGACATTTCCAGCTCTCAAACTGAAAAAGAAAAAAACACAATATAAATTTCATGAATCAGCTTACTGCTCAATGGGTAAGAAATGATGCTTAAACACGAGACAAACTAGCTTCAAATTTACAGACTACAGAAAATCCTATGACATTCGTACATAAATCATATTTCATACATATCATTTTGCATTAATGTAGAGCTTATCAACATCTTGGCAGTTATACTGCTAAAAATATAATCAGCAATAATCGAGGACTTTAATACTACTAATATGCTACTAAATATAGAGATAAGGAGGAATATAGGATTAACATGGATTCATTTTACAGAAATGTAAATATAAAGAGATCTACATCCATGCTGAGTTGCAAAAATGATGGGTTTCAGAAAATATGCAACGTGTGTCAAAGATATTCAAATAACAATCAGCCCTTACATTCCAGTAAAGATTGATTTTCATTAACCAGAATCCTAGGCCCACCCCATCACATCATTTCCTTACCCCATCCATACTAAACACCTTATATGTCACATCGTATATCCATATTAAGACATTACTTTGTCACATTTAAGTCACCTACGCAACTAAAACCATTTTGCTATTTAAGTTTTACCAATTTGTGAATGCTTGCTTGAACTTCTTGACGATAAGCAACATAAAATATACAACTTACCAACCTCATCTTGCCTCCAATTAATTGCCAAGAAAAGTAACACTAGTACCCAAATCAGCATACCTATGCCTTGATTTTGATTTATTTCTAGTACAAAAAGAAAGAAACATAATATTGCAGAAAATAACATAAGATCTAGTAATGAGAGAAGAGTACTACTGTGAAAATGAACTTCTATTAGATATCAAAGGTGAAAATCATTGCATTGCACATGGCAATACATAGCAGCTAGAATGGTGGTAACCTATGTCTGAGAAGTGATGTGACAGCTATGTTCATTGGCAAAAAGCACTTAACCATGTGAGAAAAATTCATTTTATTGCAATATGATGAGGAGACCTTAGAGTGCACAAACCCTAAAGAAAAACTCCAAACCTAGGAAATGAGGTGGCAAAAGAAAGGTTGCCCCCCAAAAAAGTTGAGTTCACATGTTAACCTTAGGGGCCTTAACATTTGGATAGAAACTTTGATTCCTTACTGTGATACCTCATGGGAGATCTCTTGACAAGCTTACAATTGAAAATGCATCAAAAGAACTGTTTCAACTACTTTCAGCACTAAAATTAAATTAAATAATAAAAGAAAGGAAAAAAATGGAAAGGGCTGAAAATTGCATCAAAATTTCAAGACCTAAAAATAGTCAAAATCATCACTGTTTTTTAGAGGGTGCAGAACAGCCAACTATAACCCCTTGGGAAGCAATGCTCACTGTTAACACCAAATTTACTTTTGTAAACCTGAGCATTAGTTTCAGGCATATGTTCATAGACATCATTCAAGGTGAGCCAAATTTCAGAGCTCACCTTTTGACATCAATGGCTCATGAGTACCTTAGTCATATAGGTACATGGTTTCAAAGTTTTGCTCCTAACTTAAATTATTTCAGAGATATATTGCACGAGTTTTCAGGACTATTCAGATCAGTGTTTTAGGGGAATAGCACATCCTCTGCTGTCATTAGAAGAGTTTTCAGTTTAGGCTTCCAACATTCTAATTATAGCAGATTTTTCCATTGTTATGAACATAAATACATAAAATACTATAAATAGTAATTAATAATTAGTATTAATGAAAGGACATGTTTCAAAGGACATCACTCTATATGAAAAGGCATTCCCGCGTGCATATATATACAAGCCCTCATTCTCATCATATCACTTTTGTGCTCAAACACATATAAAAATATTATTTATCTTATGATGGATAGTCTCATATTCCAAATATTCTGAATATTTGTGTGATAACGAACTTTGTTCGATTTATTTAGTATCAGAGCCTCATTATTCTGATTCCAGCCTTTGGCCACACCGAGAGTTTTCTCCAAGGTGGGTCGTTGACCATCAACAGGCTTTTGGTCATATTTAACTTTAGAATATCTATTAAAGTTTTAAAGGAAGTTTAAAAAAATAAAGAAAAGATATACAGAGAGACTATAAACACACAAAAAAACATATTATTTAAAAAAAATGAAAAAATCATATATATATATATATATATTTAAAAAATCATATATAAATAATATACACACACACACACACACACACACATATATATATATATATATCTGTGAAGCATGAGTTCTTGTCCCTGTTACCGCTCAAACTAGCAGGGGACCTAGAGGGGATCTCTAAAGGGCAAATGCTAGACCAAGGGAAACAAATGCAAAATTAGCCCACTATCACCTCAGCTAAGGCTCCCTACTATTTACGGACTTTCACTAATGGAAGGAGACCCGGTATATTATGGAGTCACCAATGAAAAATAAATCAAACGTTGGGTGTCGAGTGACCCAAATGATCCCTTTCCAGAAGAGGTTGAAGGATACAGCTTTCTTGCTTTCTAAGCAAGGTACAATGTCTTCTAGAAGAGGGATGAGAGGATTTAAGGATTAGGTTTAGGGGATATGATTCATAAAAGAGTTTCTCAATCCCTAAAATCCTTATTGAAATTGGTATCCCGGATGGTTCTTGAAGAATTTTATTTTCAAAGGGGCCACACGAGCCAAGTGGACCCAGCCTAGTTTAGGAGCTAAGGGTTTAGCAACCAATGATGTTCTTAACCTAGACAAGGTGGGGGAAAGAATCAAAGAAAGAATATTCACTCAAAGGTGTTAAATTGATCCTGTGAGGCACTAGCCTTGGGGATACTAGGGAAAAGTTTGATCTCGGAGGTAGGGTTTGGCTTTTCTCACAACTCCACCATCAGAATGGCTTCAAAAATGGAGGAGGTCTTGAAGAGACACCAGCAGGAAAGGCTAGGAGATCAAACTTTTTGGAGGGGCAGTTTGTCGGGAAAATGATGCCCTAGCTAACCAAACTTGGCTAGACCTAGGAAAAGGTGAAAAGAAGTTGACTTTAGGTGACCACCTTTTGGTAGATCAGTGCCTTAGTCTTGGGAGAATGGAGTATATGATAAATATGAGAGAGGACCATTGGTTCCTAGTCAAGGAGGGCTCAACACTACTTCGCTAGCCTTCTAGGTCAAAGAGAAGCAATCTTGTAGCTTTTATACTTCTATGTGCAAAAGGTGATGGCTTATCAAGATAAATCCATTGATTGAATTACCCTTAGGAGATTTCATTCACATTAAATGGTCAATACACTGAGAGATGTTATATAGTATATAGAGACAAAATTCCACAATTTAAGTTGTAAATGCATCCATCAATTAGCCCTGAAAATAGCGAAAATCCCAGTACAATGTATATGACAATGTAAAACAAGAATAGCATTAAAAGCATGTACTTACATGTAATAGAGTATATCCAACCATCCATAATTTGACAATAGAGAAGCTCCAAGACAAGATAAACCAAATCCACACATCAAAATTCATCCATAAAGCTTCAAATTAAGAGAGAAAAGAGATCCAATCCAAAGTGTTGATGAGCAAATGAACTCATCTCACTTGTATTTATACACTAATGAGGAGTTTGAATTAGCCTCCTTGGCCTACATAAGCCCCAAAAATAAAAAAATAATCTAATAATCTAACTTTTGGTGACAAGCCAACCAAACTAGCTCACAAATGGAAGCATAGACCTCTCAAGAGGTCAAATAATAATCCATGCATGTCGTAGGGCCCTCTAAGAGGCCTAATGAAGTCCATCAATGCCATATTGAAGAGTAGGACCCTCAAAAGTGATGGGCAAGGGATTGGCCCCTTGTTCTCCAAACAATAAACCTAAGTTGCAGGAAACGTGGGCCTAGGGGTCGTTTCCCTGGGGAAACGAAACGGAAACGCGTTTCCCCGTACCGTACGTACGGAAACGCGTTTCCACGCCGTACGGGCCACGTTTCCATCAAATTGACACTTGTTTTTTAAATTATTTTTTTTGCTAATTAATTTTTAATTAGTTTAGGGTTTCTAATGACTTCTAGAAACCAATTCTAAAGCTATAAAATATATCATAATTCATTAATGCTTTATGATTGCACATATATATATTAATAATTTTTAAATGTTTTTAATATATATATATATATATATATATATATATATATTCGCGTTTCCCCGTTTCCAAAATTTGAGGAGGTCGCGTTTCGTTTCGCTTCCGCGTTTCGTTTCGCTTCCCCGTTTCCCCGTTTCGTGTAACTTAGCAATAAACCTATGGTGCTCCCAATGGGTGCAGGAGCACAATAATAACCTCATGGGTCTCCAAATGAGTCGAGGATGCATGTAGATCATTTGCAAGGGCTCTGATGATGGTGTAGGGGATGCCACATCATCCTACAAGTCCTAGGTCAGTTGCCAAGTGCATGGTAAATTTGTGGGGCTAGTTAAGCAAAGATGAACCAGGTGCATCATCCTCATCCAATGGGAGTATCATGAGCATCTCTAATCATCCTCGAGAATCTATGGAGTGTTGTCTACTACTGTGGAAGCCCATGGCTCTCAAAACACACCCTACATGTGCCAATGTAGCCCTCTGGAGGATTAGGACCCCGTATAGGGAGACCAAACCCAAGATGGAGACCATCTGCAATCCTGCATAAGATCTAATGCGTCCCCTAGCCTTCCAGTATAACAAGTCATTAGGGAAATCGAGCGAATGAGCTTACCAACCATGGACCACAAGTGGGGACTTCATAACAGCCTGCCCTTCCATAATGGACTTCGAGATGTGCCAATGCCTACTAAACTCCAAATGGGGTTAACCAAGTATCCTATTAGGTGGTTTCTACTTCTAAAGGGGATAATATGTTCAAGGTACAACCTTCAAAAGGTGGTGGCATGACAAATAGGTGAATGAAGTAGGGGATGAGAAGGGGCAGCCCTAGGCCACATGTTAGGGTACAAGGGTAGCTAATAAAAGGGAAGCCCTCACTTGGGTTTATAATGTATAGAGGGAGCAATCGTGGTACATGAGGTGCCCTGACCTTGATTTTTCCACCCTTTTTTATATGCTCGGGGCTCAAGGGGTAAGAGCGTGATGCATAAGATATAGCAGTGAATACCCCCTTTTAAAGGTAGGGCGGTTCATTTCCCACCAGGGTTTGGGACAATCACGGGTTCCTATGTGATGATGGAGGCTCATAGAACCTGTAGGAACTAGGGTGATGGCCATGATGATGGGGTAGAGCTCATGTATTGGCTTTTGCCCATGCGCTAAATGTGTTTGTCCCGGCCATCTTTTGCATTTTGTGGTACATTTTCCTGTTGAATGTGGCCAAATATGCTCTTGTCTTTCTTTTTAGCTGCATCAACCTTCTGAGCATCATTCAAGGCCCAACCCAAGGTGTGGGCGAGGGTAAGGGGCGAACTAACCCTATGTGGACATAGTGGGGGAATGTCGACCCAAGTGGGAGAAATGATGAATGGGGTAATAATGAGTGGAAAGAGGGTAATATAAGGACCACACAACCAAAATCGGGGTTTCCCATGAAATACCATCCCTAAAGTCAAATGGTCAGTAAAAGAGATCCCACGGGACTAGAATGCAAGGTTAATATCCAAAAGCGGTCTAGGGGACAAGGGCACGGACCTAACTCATTCTTTCTGTCGAATCCCCCCATTATTTTGTGCCCAGAATTGTCCATGATAAGCAAACTACAATACTCAATTATCAAATGACAAGGCATACCTTTAGGTTCAAGAGGCCCACCTTCAAACATACAATCATGGCAGATGGGTGAGGGACCACATGGCTAGCTCAGGTGGTGGAGAAATGGCACAATGAGCTAGTTGGTGGCTGCAAGAGGCTGCTGATTGCCAGTTGAGGACCATCTTGGAGAAAAAAAAAATATCCTAGGGATATCACCCACAAAATGGTGGGGGTAACATCTAGCTCCAACTAGGATGTGATCTCTTGAAGCAGTGGGTGAAGCTACTTGAACGGGAGGTCACGAGAACTCCAACAATCTCTTGGTTACCATAGACCTATCACCTACGGTCCTACACATATAAGAAATGCAAAAACACGGGGCAGCATGCTTTCGCAGTGTCTCATGATCGCACATGCTATATGTCAGGCCATAAAATCAACAGAAAATAAAATATGCAACTATGCATCTATCTATCATGAGAAATATCATATGACATTAGTTCTAATGCGGAAATCAACATGCAATGCATCTAATCTACCATGCATATGATACAATGTCAAGTCTCAAGGAAGGAGGTGATACGACTTAATTTGACAAGTTCGGGCCAAAGTTCATCGTTAAGTTTGGCAATGTAGTAATAGTCATCCCCAAGGTTTCCATGAATCCTTACAGGTGAGGGATCTTTATCAACCAAGACTAAATCCCCAACCTTATATTCTTTCTTAGGCTTCCACTTTTTGCTAGTTTAAGAGATTCGCCTCTTGAGGATTGGGACCTCTTGAGTAGGGAGAATAGGGGAAGGTTTCTCGATCTCGCATGTCTCATAGTATGGTCTAGGCTTGATCATGTGAGGTAAGTAAGTAGGTTCCCTATAAAGGAAAAAAAGGATGCCATAAGATTGCGGGATAGTTGCATATGATAGGTCCATTTGAACATGCCCTCCAATGATAGCTCCCCATTTCCTAGATAATAGCATCCCCCACACATCAGGAATATCAATAACAATAACATCCATGAGGAGGGATATATCAGGATTCCTAGCTAAAGAAACCTTAAGGTCTTTGATAATACCTTCCACTTCCACAAACTTGGAATTAAAACCACACACCTTGTATGGTCGAGTGATGCTGAGTCCCAATTGCTTCATAACAGTCAAAGGCATAATATTTGCAGAAGCCCCTGAGTCTAACATATACAATTGTGTAAGAAGAGGTCATTCATAGCCAAAGTAAGCAAGAATGGTTCATGCCCAGGGTTTCGGTCAAGAATGTGAATGTTTTGCAATTCTTCAGGTAGTGCTTCTACCTGAATCCCTAGGGACTTCTTAATTTGTTGTTGTTGCTCGGGAAGCTTAGCAATCTCCTTTAGAGGAACGCGTATAGTCATCTTTCTTGTGACAACCCTATGTCAATGTCAAGTTTAATCTCTTTCCCCTTTTCCTTCTTCTTGATGTAATCTTTCCTTGGAGGATCCTTTTTCGGATTGGCTTTTGTTGGGGGATCCTTTTCGGGAGAAATTTTGGGGATAGGTTCCTTGAGAGGGGCTTGCTTAGGTGACGGATCTTCCTTTGGTGGTTCCTCACGAGTTGAGGGGTCTTTGCCCTTTTCTTTTCACAAATATTGGACCCCTTTGAATCTTCCCTAGCTATCAAAGGTAAGAATGGATTCTTCCTTTTCCTCTTTAAGGGTGACCTCGCTGATGGGACGATGTGTGTATGATCCCCCCAGCAAAATGTTGAAGATGGCAGATTCCACAAGGTTAGCTTGCTCACCAATTTGTTCATCCTCATTTTCCTCATCCTCAAATGAAGAGTCTAGCTCAACAGTATTAGTTGGAGCCAAAGTGTTTGGCATTTGGGAAGAGCTTGGCCTATCTTCTACACTTTGCTTTTTGGGAAAAGGCTTTCCTTTAGGGATATAACTTGATTTTTGGGCCCTTTCCAAGGGGGTGATATTGTTCATGATAACCCTGTCACATGAATTGGCTTCTTCAATAAATCTTCCCATCCTTTTGAGAATGGCAAGGAGAGTTTCCTCATGTTGATCCTTGGACTTCTCCTTCTTGGTCTCAGCTTTAGCTCTAGGGTGGTCATTGATATCAACCTTCGATATTCGTATGTTTTATTCAGCGTCCATTACCATTTCTTTAGCTTCGACCAAAGTGGAGGGTTTCTTATCCCTCAACACATAGGTGAGGTGGCCACCCACTACCTTTATGAATTTATCAAGGATGTTGGCTTCAAATGGCTTCAAATGATCAGGTATATCTTTGCCTACCCTATCAAACTTTTGAATGAACTCTCGCACATCCTCCCTTCCCTTTGTCATTTGGTAGAATTTTTCAATGTTGAAGGTCCCTTGGGCACTGCATGACCACCTCTTCATGAATAGATCTCCAAATTCATCGGAGTCTTGTATGCATGCAGGGGGAACTTCATCAACCTCTTGCTTGTCCCTCAAGTGATAAGGAAAAAAGCATCATCAACCTATCTTCATCAAAGATCATTCTGGGGGACATTTGCCAACAAAATTCTTCAATAAAACCATGGGCAATCCAAGTAGCATCCCCTTTGAATTTAGGTAACCATCGGTTATATTTTTCAGGTAGTGGCTTGGGACCATCACTCAATTTAAAGGGGCCAAATACACTAACCAAGTGTCTTTCACTCTTGGTCATTTTGGGTCGATCTAGTTTGGGGTCAATGTTTGAACTAGATGGCAACTTTGAAGATGGATCACTGACCTTCTCATATTAAGGTCAAGAGCAGTTCCAACAGGAAATGGAGTTCACGCTCCCCTTTCTACAGTAATCGTAGTTAAACGAGGAATGTTGTCGCATTCAGGTAAACTAGGGGATTAGACAATGAGTGGAGTCACCAGAGGAATGTTTTAGAAATGTCGTCAATGAATCAATTCCTCGATGATTCACTAGGGAGGTAGACTTGCTTCCTCCTCGGCAACAATGCCAAAATGTTACCTCTCAAACTAGCAGGGAACCTAAAGAGGATACCTAAAGGGAAAATGCTAGACCAAGGGCAATAAATGGAGACTTAGCCCACTTTCACCTCAGCAAAGGCTCCCTACTATTTACAGCCTTTCACCGATGGGAGGAGATGCGGTATATTATGGAGTCACCAATGAAGGATAAAGCTTGCTTTCTTTCTAAGCAAGGTACAATATCTTCTAGGAGAGGGATGAGAAGATTTGAGGGTTAGGTTTAAGAGATATGATTCATGAAAGAGTTTCCCAATCCCTATTGATTTGAGGGTTAGATTTAAGGGCTATGATTCATGAATGAGTTCTTTTCAAAGGAACGGGACCACATGGGACCAAGTGGACACAGCCTAGGTTAGGAGGTAAGAGTTTAGCAATCAATGATTTTCTTAACCTAGACAAGGTGGGGGAAAGGATCAAAGAAAGAATACTTACTCAAAGGTGTTAAATTGATCCTATGAGGCACAAGCCTTGGGGATACTAGGGCAAAATTTTATCTTGAAGCTAGGGCTTGGCTTTTCTCACAACTCCATTGTCGAAATGGCTTCAAAATCAGAGGAGGTCTTGAGGAGACACCAGCGCAGGAGAGGCTAGGAGATCAAAATTTTTGGACGGATAGTTTGTCGGGAAAATGATGCCATAGGTGACCCAACTTGGCTATACCAAGGAAAAGAAGTTGATTTTAGGTGACCACCTTTTGGTAGATCAGTGCCTTAGTCTTGGGAGAATGGATTCTATAATAATATGAGTGAGCACCTCTGGTTCCTAGTCAAGGAGGCCTCAAGACTACTTCACTAGCCTTCTAGGTCAAAGAGAAGCAATCTTGCAGCTTTTATACTTCGATGTGCAAAAGGAGATTTCATTCATGTTACATGGCCCATACATTGAGAGATGTATATAGAGACAAAATTCCCCAATTTAAGCAGTAAATGCATGCAACAATTAGCCCTAAAAATAGCGAAAATCCCAGTATAATGTATATGACAAAGTAAAACAAGAATAGCATTAAAAGCATGTACTTACATGTAATAGAGTATATCCAACCATCCACGATTTGACAATAGAAAAGCTCCAAGACAAGAAACCAAATCCACACAACAAAATTTATCCATAAAGCTCCAATTCATGCTTCAAGAAAAAGTGTGAAATTCTCAAGACAAAGAAAAGATCTAATCCAAAGTGTTGATGAGCAAATGAACTCATCTCACTTGTACTTATACACTAATGACGAGTTTGAATTAGCCTCCTTGGCCTACATAAGCCCCAAAAATAAAATAATATTATAATAATCTAACTTTTGGTGACAAGCCCACCAAACTAGCTCACAAATGATAGAATATGTCTCTCAAGAGATCAAATAATAATCTAGGCATGTTGTAGGGCCCTCTAAGAGGCATGAGGTCCATTGGTGCCATAATGAAAAGTAGGACCCTCAAAAGTGATAGGCAAGGGGTTGGCCCCTTGTTCTCCAAACAATTAACCTATGGTACTCCCAATGGGTGCGAGGGCACAATAATAACTTCATGGGTCTCCAAATGAGTTGAAGATGCCTATCGATCCTCTGCAAGGGCTCTAATGATGGTGTAGGGGATGCCACATCATCCTACAAGTCCTAGGCCAGCTGCCAAGTTCATGGTACATCTATGAGGCTAGTTGGGCAAAGGTGAACAAGGTGCATCATCCTCGTCCAATGGGAGTATCATGAGCATCTATGATCATCCTCGGGGATCCATGGAGTGTTGTCTACTGCTATAGAGGCGCATGGCTCTCAACACACACCCAACATGTGCCAATGTAGCCCTCTAGAGGATTAGGACCCTATATAGGTAGACCAAACCCAAGATGGAGACCATCTGCAATCCTGCATAAGATCTAATGGGTCCCCTAGCCTTCCAGTACAACAAGTCATTAGGGGAATCGAGTAAATGAGCTTACCAACCATGGACCATGTGTGGGGGACTTCATAATGGCATGTCCTTCTATAATGTGCTTCGGGATGTGCCAATGTCTCATAAACTCCAAATGGGGTTAACCAAGTATCCTATTAGGTGGTTTCTAATTCTAAAGGGGTAATATGTTCAAGGTACATTCTTCAAAAGGTGGTAGCGTGTGACAAATAGGTACAAGGGTGAATAAAAGAGAAGCCCACACTTGGGTTTATAATGTATAGGAGGGGGAATCGTGGTACATGAGATGTCTCGACCTTGATTTTTCCACCCTTCTTTATATGCCCTTTTCCTTTTTGTGATTTTCTTTGTTTAACTACTCGGGGCTCAAGGGGTAAGAGCATGATGCATAAGATATAGATGTGAATACCCCCATTTTTAAAGGTAGGGTGATTCATTGCCCACCAGGGGTTGAGACAATCACGAGTTCCTATGGGATGATGGAGGCTCATAGAGCCTATAGGAATTAGGTTGATGGCCACGATGATGGGGTAGAGCTCATGTATTGGCTTTTGCCCACGCGCTAAATGTGTTTACCCCAACCATCTTTTGCATTTTGTGGTATTTTTTCTATTGAATGTGGCCAAATATGCTTTTGTCTTTCTTTTTTGCTGCATCAACCTACGGGGCATCGCTCCAGGCCCGAACCTAGGTGTGGGCAAGGGGAAGCGGCAAGCTAACCAGGTGTGGACCAAGTGGGGGAATGTGGGCCCAGGTGGGAGAAATGATGAATGGGGTAATAATGAATGGAAAGAGGGTAATATAAGCGGATAAGGGAGCGGGACCACGCAACCAAAATTAGGGTTTCCCATGAAATACCATCCCTAAAGGCAAATGGTCAGTAAAAGAGATCCCACGGGACTAGAATGCAAGGTTAATACCCAAAAGGGGTCTAGGGGACAAGGGCACAAACCTAACCCATTCTTTCCATCGAATCCCCTCATCAATCCATGCACAGAAGTGTTCATGATAAGAAAACTACAATACTCAATTATTAAATGACAAGGCATACCTTTAGGTTCAAGAGGCCCACCTTCAAACATACGATCATGGCAGATGAGTGAGGGACTAGATGGTTGGCTCTGGTGGCAGAGAAATGGCACAATGAGCTAGCTGGTGGTGGCAAACGGTTGTTGGCTATTGGTTGATGACCATCTTGGAGAGAGAATGAATCTCCTAGGGATATCACCCACAAAATGGTGGGTAATAGTCCCCATGAACCGGGCGTTGGAGCGGGTACTTCCCAGACAAACTCGTACGAACCGGTTCATCCCATCAGAACCTTGTTAAAATTGGCAACTAGGGCCAAACTCCATGTGGGTCATCTTATTTATGGCAACTGATATTTTTCTTGGATTCCTCTCATCGAGAGGTGTAGGATTGATCTAAAGATCATCTGATTCTGATATGTATTCATAGAGATATGAATTTATTTGTATTACTTGACAAATTGTCAAGGTCGGCCAGCAACCAAATTAACCCCAACTTAACCCAACATAGCACTATAAATAGAGGTGGCTTGTAAGTCATTTGGGACACACATCTCTTGTGATCTCTCTCCACTTGTTTGGGTTTTGGTGGTAGGAGAGATCTAAAGGAGAATACACTGCGCTAGAGGAGACGCCCTTACCCTAGATGCAATCAAAAGGAGAAGGCTCTACGCAATCCTAGGAGGCACTTCTATATGTTGTCTAAGGAGACTCATACATTGTCCAAAGCCGCAGTCAAGGAGGGTTCTATATGCAGCTAGAGGAGGCTCCTAGCCGCAACATTTAAGGGTGCCCTAGGCCACAGTCAATGAGGGTTTTTATGCAGCAAGAGGAGGCACTTATACGCAGTAAAGGGGAGGCCTTAATCCGCAACCAAGAGGAGCATCTAGCCAATGTCCTAACTGCAGTGAAGGAGGCCTAAAAGAAGTTCATATCCCCAATCCTAAGCGTGCTAACCGCAGGCCTGATCTGCTACTCTTGAAGAGCCCTCATCTGCAGTCCAATCAAGGAGTAATCTCGTCGCGGAGAAATGAGGGTCAAGCCATGCCCTAACCGTAGAGAAAAGAGGGACTAATGTTGCCCTAAACGCAAGTCAAATTTTGCAACAACAGCTACCCTAATCCGCTATCAAGAGAAGACACATTCACAAGTTTTGAGAGGCTCCACATTGTTGTCATACATAGCTCACCTAGCTGCAGTTTGTGGGGCCCTAATCCACAGCGTAAGGAGGCCTACAGCCACTGCTAAAGGAGCTCTAAAAGCAGCTTGAATTGTTGTAAGTGACAGCGTTGTAACAAGGTTATGACTGGGCATGAATTAAGGGTTTATTTAGGCCTGTTGGAAAAATCTATAGCTACAGCGAGCTACTTTGCTAGGTTGCAAGCCATAACAAGCAGCTAAGGATGTTCCAAGGCAGTATTGCAGTATGCATTGAGTACAGGTGGCAGCATGGATAAGGAAAGACTCTCCTAGGTGGTCTGCAGTCCTTGAAGGGCTTAGTTGTCTAACATCTTGGAAGGTTAAAGGGCTTCTCCTTGTGCCCTAACTATAATTCCAGGATCAGGCAATTAGAGGAACATTGCAACAGCATTGATGATCTACTCTTCATGAGTGTTTGAAGTCTGTAGGTGCAGCGAGCCATCAGTGGAATGTTGCAGTTGTAAAGAGGTCTACTAGATTGATAATCTACTAAAAGGGGATATGCAACATCACTCTTATTGAATGTTGTCAGGGTTGCATCTAGAACAGTCATCAATATCAGAATGACGGGCTTTCTGTTGTTGTCATATAATATCTAATTGTATATTTGTACTATCTCTCTCTGCTGAACTATTAAAGAATATAAGAAGAATTAATCAAGGGTTTCCCCACATTGGGGATTGTCCCTGGCTAGTGCCACGTCTTGTGTCCTTTTGCCTTCAGTTGTTTATGTTTATGTTCTATCTGCACTTCACTATCATGTAGATGTGATTGCTAATCTGAATATTGTCATTGGGCTTGTTGACCACTACGTGTCAACGACCCATAGTAGTACACCCCCTTTTTTCGCAAAAGGGATAGCCCCTAATCGATGTGTTTATGTCGTACAACTATCATCGTCATCTTCAATTCCAAGATGTTATGTAAACCCTTTCTGCATGTGTATAATGTAAATAATCTCAACAGATCTGTATCGTATATGTAACGACCTAGGTAAACCTACTTTTTTGGTGACGATCTACATTTTTGGAGGTTTTTTGTCTCACCGATCCATTCTCAAATGATCAGTAGAGTTTTCCTTCAGTCTTACCCCAAAGCCGAAATGGATTTTGTCACTGGGATCTTAGGCGAGTCCTAGTGTTCTAGATCAAGTATATGTAAAAGTAATTTGGGAATAATCCTAAATATTTGGTTAGGTTATTTTATTACAAATTGCTTGGTCTGCTAAATTATATTTGTGTCGCAGAAATGGGTAGTCTATGAGGATCTATTACAAACAGGTTTTCTCCCTTATGATGTAAAAAATATGAAAATCATGATGTAAAGTGTCTTGAGGGTTGGAAAAATCATTTATCCCCTCAGGTTAATTAATTAAATTTTCTGACCAAAAATTAATTAAAATCTTAAGCCGGAAATTTAATTAATTAGTCGGTCCTTAAAAATTAAATTTTAAGAGGTCCAAGGACAAAGGTAAATTAATTATTTTGATAAATTTAAACCTTTGATCCCTGGGGTTAAGTCAAAATTTTGGGGAAATTAATTCAAAATTTTAGTTTTTTAATTAATTAAAATGCATTTAATTGAAAATTTCGAATTTCCCCAAATATTTAAATATTTCGACGGATGAGATTAATTGAAATTTTAATCCTCATCAACAGTTGAGATTGCTTTGACGAGGATCACTCAAACTAGCCATTGAAGGATTTATCTTTAAATAAGAAGTCATTTGTCAATCAATCTATCTGACCTTTGAGTCGTGTGCTAAGCGAAAAGCTCGTGTAATCTTTTTTTGAATAATAAAGAAAGACTTTGGGGTTAATTTTCGTCGATGTTACTCTTCATGGAAATACTATAAAATGTGTTGTTCTCATGCGTAAATTTTTTTTAGCCATTGATGATAACTTCTGAAAGAATGATTTGAGTACAGGTATGTTGCCCAGTGGCTAGGGTTCAAGTGATAATTTAAATTTTGAATGTAATAGTAGGTATCTCTATTTATCTAAATTTTATTATGTCAAGCATCAATGTCCTTACAGAGACTTATTCCATCACTATGATAATGTCGAGACAGTATGTTAAGTATGTAGATCTATACCTTATATTGTTGTTCAATATGTTTAGACTGCTATAAGGATGTCACCGAGATCTATATGCCAGGACTGTTATGCGAGATCTATCAACACTGTATCTTCATCCGAGATCTTCATTGCTTCATTCATCTGAGATCCTTACAGGTATGTCGAGAGTGTGGTTAGCCCAAAACATAGATCAATGCTACGTCTCTGAGATCTAGTCATGACTGCTCATTGTCATGCAAGATTAGTCTATCTTTGATGCCTAGATTGTCATCATGAAGATCAGCTATATGCCGAGAATGTGTTGAGCCCAGACCTCAACTCACTGTTGCGTCCTCATCCGAAGTTATTTCTACTCCACACACCCCAGATCATGACTACACCTAAACCCCAAACGAGGTGCAGTCAAACCCTACTACGGCTCTACTCATATAGGCAAAATTTCAAAGGCATACGGAATTTTCCTTGAGTCATTTGCACTGACCCTTCGTGGGTATTTATAGTAGTGTGTGCTCTTAATTTGAGCCGACTAGAAGTTATGAACCGACATGTCTTTATGCCAAGCCAACATGACTTCCTTTAATACATTTAATTCATTTTTGGAGCCGACATTAGGATTCCTTTGATGTTTTGCTTGCAAACTTCGGTAGGCTTTCTTTTGAGGTATTGATCTTGGTCTTGAAGGGTTGTTACACAACTTTGAGGACATGAATACCTTTACATAAACTCATGAAGAGTTTCTATACACATGACATGACTCTTTGACATATAAATAAATCCTAATGACATCAAGAGGAAGTCTTTCACCTAGTGACACTTCTTGCTCATGAAACCCATGTAGCAAGGCATAAAAATAATTTATTTCCTTTTATTACATCATTTACAAAGATCATGTCATTATGAAGACCGAACCTAGTTATACTTTCTTCAACACTCCCTCTTAACTAGGGAGGTATTCATAATGGTACTTGGTCATTCTCAATTTGAAGAATTTCTCATAAGAACAACTGGACTTGCAAACCATCTATCTATTATAGCATCATTTCAACCAACATTGTTTCCATATAGCAAGGCCTTGACTAACAGCTCTATCTCTCAAATAGATCAGAGCACACAATGTTGGCAAGACCAAAGATTGATAGACACACATCATCATTGTTTCTCTTAGGGTCATACCCACCCGGGTGTTCTCCGGGTATGCCCTATTAGGACTATTCTCATCCTGGGTTCCCAGCCCTCAAGAATATTGGTCCTCTTACCCACTCTTGTCTTGGATGCCCTACCACATCCTCAAAGAGTGTCGGATGCAAGATGATTACACAATCCTCCATTCTTTCTTCCAAACTAAAGACAAGGATGTCGTGTCTAAATCTCCCTCTTGACCAAGGACGAGTTCCAAGTTTCTCTTCACCCAGAGACTTTCTCGAGTTCCTTTTACTTAAAGGAACCTCCCAAAGCTCCCTCTTACCCAGGGACTCTATCATTAGTGCTTTATAGGGTCTTCTATTTGACTGACAATCCAAAACTTCGATGTCATCAATTTCTTCATGTGTAGGGTTCAGCCATCCATCACTTTCCTCTGTCATGTCATTCCTTCTTTCCCGAAAGGTATCCTCCTTGGCTTTACATATGGGGCTTCCTTCATAAGGCCATCTATCTTCACCTTTTCTTTAACGGTGATTCACAAGGTACGTAGTTGTGACATCCTTCACAATTCTCCTTACCTTGGCCCTGCACACAGACCCAGTCTTTTCCAAGAGGTCAAAGACCAAAAACAAATCATATATTACCTTTTGGTGATGGCCTTTTTCCAGTGACAACTTCTTGTAGATATCAACATCATGCAAACATGTTTACTCATCTCCCAATGATATTTGTTGTCAAGGGTCTTCATCTTTTCAGACTTCCATCAGAGTCTTCACATCATTCCGGGAGATTTCCTGGTCAAGTCTTCTTGATCCTCTAGATGTTGATTGCCTTCATCATAGTTGCATGCTTCACGATCTCTTTCATCCTCATGTCTTTCATTCCCAGGAGCTCTCAGAGTTCTTCAATTGTAATCAACTAACTCATACTTCATATGAGGACATATTACGTTGATTTCATCTAGTTTGACTTATGTCTTTCTACATCCTTTCAGAGGAGGAGAACCTTTCCCTATTGATCATGCTCGATCCATTTTACCTACAACCACGTATCATGACATTACGATATTAAATACAAATACAAATACAAGCATACATACCTCATTTTCCCTTCAGGCTACTTTCAGTAGCTTTCTTGATTGAACGGATCTTTAATCCCTTGATCTGCTTCATCACGTCATCAAATCTTCATCTCATGATTCCCATAAGTTGGAATTCCTGATGAACCACTTGTTGCCTTCCTAGACTAGGGGATTCTCCGCTGAGGTTTACATCAAATATTCTTCAGGATCTAGTATATCCCCATCTGGCAAAATATTCCCTTTGACCTAGATGACTTCTTTTCCTTTAATATCCAAAGAGATTCCCAAGAGCTATGTTCTTCCTATACGAGCTCTTGATTCCATGATGCCACGATGCATCTTCTTACCATGGTCATATCTGCAAGGACTTCTGATAGGACCCATTTGAGAAGGATGCAATTTCATTTATACTGGAGGTCTATTACTCCCTCTTTCCTTTGGCTTCCTCTATCCTTCAAGTGATATGAACCCTTTCTCATAATCTTTTCATAGTGTTGTTCTGTTTTGTTAACCTTTTCTTTGCACATAGTTGAGTCCTTTCAACTTACCTTTCGCTATCTGGCATAGAGATCACAAATTGTTGATTGAGGTGACCTTCTTGTTCATAGACAATTGTCACCTTGTTTATCAATGATGATTATCTATTCATCATTTTCCCATATCTCTCAGTTGAGATCTCATGAAGACATTTCTTCATTCTTTGGCATCTTCTGCATTGCATTTCAAAGAGTATGTCCTCTAGCATTTTAGATATCCTTCTTATGTCTCATTTCTTACTTTATAGAACCTTAAGAGTTCTCATGACTTCAAAGGAGACCTTGATGTACTGACTTCTCTAAGGATAATGACAATCCTTCTTATTCCATGCAAGACCCTTGATGACCCATCAATATATATAGGTGTTCTTGCAATCATGAAGTCATAAAACCAGATTTGATTATAAAATGAAAAAGGTACTTACTTGATTGTGAAGATAAAATCTTCACCTTGATCAAGTTGGCAGTAGTTGGAGTAGACATGTAAATTGCCTCCTTTGCCTTCGAGTTATCTTGATTATGTATTTGGGATACATAAGGAATCTATGCAGCATTGTCTTGTGATTGCTTGCCATGATATAGAGAACCATCAATTAGTGTTATCAACAAACACCTTCATTCTTCATCGAGTACCGTCTATCCAAATCATGTTGTAGATGATCTGCTTCTTTGAGTGGGAATCTAAATTGATCTTTATTGAAAGGATTGATCACTGTAATGTTGAGATCATGCCATGGTTTGAATTGAGGGAGTCACCAAGGTTGTTGCCATGCATCTTCAGATCTGACTATTTCATCCTCTGGTTGTTTGTCTTTCAAACCCTTTGTTATAGACTTCATGATGTAGGTTGCCTCTTAGATCTAGGTTTTGTTCTTTCATTGTAGATCCTTCAGCTAATTTGATGCCTTGACCTCTGAATGTCTCTTTTCTGCCCCTTTCCTTGACTGCTAAACCAATCCCTTTGATACCATGTTGAAGAATCTAGGGCACACATAAATTAAGGTGATTCTTCTTAACATGATAACAATTCGTGAAGTATTTAAATAGTTAACCTTAACTTGATCTTTCATTGATTATTAGTGTGTGTGTGTGTGTTAGCTTCATCAAATTGCTATCAAGAACAAAAGAGACAAGAACACAAATATTTGGCTTTCTGCCAAGGCCAAAACCTCTCCCTCTTGGAGAGGAAAACCCACGCAAAATTCTTCTTATAAAGATTCCATTAACGAATACCAAGACCATGACCCTTGACACATTTTGCCTCTCCAAGACCAAGACATCAATCCTCTTGTTTGAACACTACTGACATCATTATCTTGCTTCACCTCTAGAGTCATCACTATCGCATCTCCAAGAACTACAACACTGCTGCAAGGTTATTGAGAGCATCATACACCATGACTGCACCTTGAGGCTGAGATGATCTTTGCACCTTCCTTGAGATCATGACTGCACTTTATTGCACTGTAAGATCATGATTCTTGTCACTTACCTTTGTCGAGACTGACCCTCCTTATTGTGGCGATCATTGTTTCTTTCATCACTGCATATTGTGACTGCTTCTGAGATACATGTTCACATTGAGATCACTAGAGGGCAGATCTGAATACTGTGATATCATTGTGACTATATATCACCTCTCACAAGTATGTCGAGCATCAATGTCCTTACATAGACTTATTCCATCACCATGATAATGTCGAGACAATATGCTAAGTATGTAGATCTATAACTTGCTGTTGTTCAATATGTTTAAATTGATATAAGGATGTCACTGAGATCTATATGCCAGGACTGCTATGCGAGATCCATCAACATTGTATCTTTGTCTGAGATCTTCATTGCTTCATTCATCTGAGATCCTCATAGGTACGCTGAGCGTGTGGTTAGCCCAGAACATAGATCAATGTTGTGTCTTCGAGATCTAGTCATGACTGCTTCTCTGTCATACAAGATCAGTCTATCTTTGATGTCGAGATTGTCATCATGAAGATCAGTTATATGCCGAGAATGTGTTGAGCCTAGACCTCAACTCACTGTTGCATCCTCATCCGAAGTTATTTCTGCTCAATACATTTGAGATCATGACTACACCTAAACCCCAAACGACGTGCAGTCAAACCCTACTGCGGCTTTGCTCCTATATGCGAAATTTCAGAGGCATACGAAATTTTCCTTATGCCATTTGCCCTAACCCTTCATGGGTATTTACAGTAGTGTGTGCTCTTAATTTGAACCAACTTGAACTTATAAACTGACATGTCTTTATGCCAAGCCGACATGACTTCCATTTATACATTTAATTCATTTTTGGAACCGACATTAGGATTCCTTTGATGTTTTTCTTGCAAACTTCGGTAGGCTTGCTTTTGAGGTATTGATCTTGGTCTTGGAGGGTTGTTACACAACTTTGAGGACATGAACACAATTACATAAACTCATGAAGAGTTACTATACACATGACATGACTCTTTGACATATAAATAAATCCTAAAGACATCAAGAAGAAGTCTTTCACCTAGTGACACTTCTTGCTCATGAAACCAATATAGCAAGGCATAAAAATAATTTATTTCCTTTTGTTACATCATTTACAAAGATCGTGTCACTATGAAGACCGAACCTAGTTATACTTTCTACAACATTTCACAGTGTTGTGAAAGTCTCGAAAACATCCCGCTTTTATCTCAAAATCACGATTTTTTGACCTTGTCGATGTTTGCCAATTTTTAAAGATATTTTTATGGTATCTTGATTTTGCCGATGTTTGCCGATGTTTACTGATATTTTCCCGATCTTTACGATTGTTTGGTTTTCTGGACCCTTGTCGATTTTATCCCGATGTCAATGTTCACAACATTGCCTCCTTCCAATTGGCGCTGGAGAATCTTGAAAGTTGGTTCTTTGAGTTGATGTAACCTTTAAGATATTTATAAAAGGTGTTTATGTGGTTCTCCTTTTGGGTTTACCGTTTCCACTAAAATGGTAAAAAGTGTCCAATACTGATTCACCCACCCTCTCAGTATTCGTGAATATTCCAAAATATGACACGTCTCATGAAGTACAACCCAAACCATGTCATTTATAACCTACACCTATTGATTGAACAGTTAGCCTAAGAGTTCCTCCCCTACGTCATTTGGAAGCCCTTAATAGGGGCATTTGAAGATCATCCATAGTTAAATTTGGCAACTTGAATGATGTCTTAAGCTAATGATAAATTTGAAGATACTTTTGTGATATATTCTTGTGACCATTCTACTTGATCTTACTTGACTCTTTGAACTAATGTAGATGATGATTTGGACAAGTTCACAATCATTTGGACGACGGTGATGACACTTCACTCATACATCTTGGATGTTGATGATACACCCCTGTGGAGGACCTTCCATTATACCTTGGACAATCCACCCCTATTGATGGATGTTGATCTTGATCATGAGTTAGCATGCACCATGGAATACTCTTACAACTCTAGCAACTTGTATGTTGTCTACTAGACCTAGGACGTTGATCCTAGATGATGGCGTGGTATGCTAGATGATAATATGGGCTTCAGGAGGATGTCGTTGGGCTTGACAGAGCACTTTTGGATGATTGGAGGTGACTATAAGGCTAAAACATGCCACCTTGATGAGCAAATGCACCCTTTTAAGATGGGACTGATGTTTGGGTTACCTTTAGCCCTATTTTGAGATGACTGACCCTTGGAGGCACATTAACTCACACATGTGAGTGAATTTGAGGATGTTATTTATGTGTTATCATTCATAAGGCTATTTCGGGTGTCAGCTCGATGACCTATCCACCTTGTATCATAGATTTTTATGTTTTTAAGGGAATTTTAACCTAATTAGAAGTAGATCGCTTGGTTACCCTCATAAAAATCATAGTTTTCAAAATTAGCCCAATCTGTGGTGATGTTTTGGGTAGCATCAGGAGTATTCTCACATGAGGGGCAAGCGGGCTAAGTGATGGGGCTTTCCAACCATAAACCCATGCTATTTTGATGAACTATGGTATAGAGCCATGGTATTCTAATGACCAATAGTATTGCACCCTTTGGAAAAGTATAAGTACAAGGGTGAGTGATTCATTCATGTGGTTGGTAAGAGAGCATCTTGTGGAGGAGAAGATCGAGTAGGCCTCTAAAACCTTGAGGGCAAAGAGGGTTTGCGATGGGTGGTTGGAAAGAAAGCATCTTGTGGAGAAGGCCTAGTAGGCTTCAAACCACTTGAGGGTGAGATGGCTTGTCGAAGGTGGTTGGCAAGAGAGCATTTTGTGGTCAAAAGGGCTTGCAGAATGTCGAGAGGATCGAGAGGGCCTGTAGAGGTATGTAGAGGGTTGGGAGAATTGAGAGTACCTATAGAGGTATATAGAGGGCCGCGAGAATCAAGAGGGTCGAGAGGACATAAGGATAGCAAAGAGGATCGAGAGGGCATGTCGTTGGCCAAGAGGGACGAGAGGGTCTATTGACAGCGAAGAGGTTTGAGATGGCCTATTAATAGCGAAGGGGCCAAGAGGGCCTGTTGTTGGCAACAGAGCACAGAGACACATAGAGGCACGAGACATTGAAAGAGATTTTTTCAAGAAAGAAAGAAATTTGCATGAGTAATATTGCAGGTTTGTTGTGACTAAGATACTAGTTTGTGTCAAATCCGAGAAAAAAGCATGGAGTAGC
Source organism: Pinus taeda (assembly GCA_000404065.3). Taxonomy (NCBI): domain Eukaryota; kingdom Viridiplantae; phylum Streptophyta; class Pinopsida; order Pinales; family Pinaceae; genus Pinus; species Pinus taeda. The sequence goes on from APFE031014571.1 coordinate 65,536, forward strand.
AGAGGAGATCCAAATCAGCGAAATGAAGGATGGATCTAGAGCTTGATCCGTTGGATGAGATCTAGGGTAATTGTTGTCTATGTAATTTCCTCAGGGACAATTATCCCAGTAAGGAAGCTCGAGTAGGTTCTGAGAAGAATTTAATGAAGAATTGTTGATTAGGCAAAACTTATGTGTAACATGCTACTGTGCATGATCTAATTGTTGGTTTTATGAGTTCCACTGTGCAAAATTTGTTTATGGTTAGGAACATCAATGTGTTTCAATTAATCAGCTAATTTGAGTGGTTACCAAATCTTGTGTATGTGTGTGCGCACTGAGTTTAGTTCCCAAAATTCTAAAAATCTGGTTTGCAACTAGTCAAACCACCCTATTGAACTAGGTGCAGTATTGAACCAGTGAACTGACCATACCGGAGAGTCGATTTTGTACAAGTTAGGTACCAAATGGGTTGGTTTGGTACCTAACCAGTACAAACCAACCCTAACCAATCCATTCTGACCCTAACCAAATAAACAGATTTCACATGTTCAAGGAGAGTCCAGGACCCATTGTGGCAATTTTTGAGGTGGTTTTGGAGAAACCATAAGCTATTTCCCTCCCAAAACAACCCCCCTTGGCTATAAAACCAACCCCCTTCCCAAACCCTAACCTAACTCAACCCTAGTAATGTTGGCAATCAATCATAATGTTGACATATCCCTTATCTTTCCTTTTTATCCTTTTAGTTAAATTTTTAACATTATCATTAATCGTTTCAGGATGTTTGAGAGTGGTTCCAACCTTATCGAAGATCATATGGAGAAATTAGTATTCCATATCCCACTCAAAATTCAACACACTAAATAGTTTTCAAGATTGTAGGATTGGTAGGATGACAACATGTTCATTGAATTTTTTCATTTGTGAGGGTAAGGGATTTGCATATAATCAAGGGCATGAGGCCCTTAATGTCCCTTGATGTTCAGGTGTTGATTGTTGAACTCCTTTGATGTCGGTGGTTTTAATCGTTGCACTCCTTTGATGTTGGTGTATTGATTGTTGAACCCCTTTGCCATGGCTTTAACAAAAATGTACCCTTCACTCAAACCAACACAATTGGTTAGGCATGTTAAGCGTTTCTATGATATTATAAGGTTGACAGGAATCTGAGTCTAAAGAAATTAAGCAGGATCACATTTATGTAGCTCTTGTTGACGATCCCATTTCTAGTATTGGTGATGAGTTTGATGAGTGACCTTGTTGATCAGTGGTTTGTACTAGGTTAATGGCCCAATAGCTTCTAGCATGGTTTTTTACTGTACAGGCAATTTAGAGCCACATTGATTATATATTTTGTTGTTGATATGTGTCGCATTGGATACCATTTTGATATATTCACCTTTAAATGGTATATAAATAAGCAAACTCTGCATATTTTGTCTCTAATGGTTTGAAATTATAGTTTGGAATTTTAAAAGTATTTTTTTCATTAAAAAATAATTATTTTATGATTTATTTTTTTATATGGTTGAATGAATTGTTCGATCCTATTCCAGTTCAAAATTGGGTTTGATAGGTGGTCGATTCGAAGATTGTTTCTGGTTTTTAAAAGTATGGTATAAATAGGAGAGCAATTCACTTCTTTAGATCATTGTCACACTTCGAGACACATATCTCTTAGATTACATAACTTTTCTCTAGTTCGCTATGGCACAATGGTTAAGCGACTTACCTGGGGACCTCTTTGGTTGTGGATTTGATCTCTTTGGTTTATGGTGAAGCTTGGAAGAATGCATGTTAAACTAAGTTAACTTTTTTATTATTGGTTTCATGTTCCATTGAATGGATGATGCATGACTTAAGAATGTTAGCATGATATTTGTTTCATGATCCTTGTTAGTTAAACTAACCCTTCTTCTACAAAATAGGAAGGAAATCCAAAATTACTTGCTTTGATGACCTAACATAACTTTAGGAAATGATCCAGCCACTGATAGATGAATTTCAAATAAAATTTCTTGTGATAAATCATTCAAATATTTTACACATCATAAATTTGTATCTGTTTCTACAAGGAACTCGGACATGAATATGTTCGTTCATAAGATGCTAAAATATTGACTGGTGTTGGGTTGTGTTATATTCTTTCCACGACTAGCCCACCTAGTTAATCGGGGGGTTAGAAGGGGGGCAGAGCCCCCCCTTTGTTGCGCCGATTGCGTAGCATGGGGGATCACAAGGGGTTTGAGGGGTGCAGGTAACCCACTCTATGGGGTTCGAGGCAGCGCTCTGGAAAATTTTGTTTTTGGACCCTATATTAGGTTGGGCGAACCTACCTATGGTTTTGTGCATGATTTTTCACACATGGTTTTGGACGTGATGGTTTTCAGTCCATGGTTTTAGACACGATGGTTTTCAGTCCATGGTATTGGATGCTTTGACATGTATAAATATGTATTGTAACATTGAAAAGAACATAATGAAAAATCAAGTTGGTAGTCCCGCTTTTGGGATCTAGGGGAAAATCTTTGTATATGTGTTTTATGTGTTATGTTCTTGCATTGTTTATTTTCTGTGTTTTAGAATTTGTATGTAGATAATTTTTGTAAGGGGTTAAAACCTACATTTGGTATCAGATTTGTTTTGGCTTCAAGGGGACGCCTTTGTTGCTGAGGGGTTTCGCTCGGGCCTGTGGTAGACCCTCTTCAGTGGGAGATCTGCGGGATCGATTCTGGTGGTGAAAGAAGATGGCGAGCAGTGGAAAGATAGAGATCGAGAAATTTAATGGTCAGAGTTTTGAGTTATGGAAACTCAAGATGGAGGCTCTGTTGGTGGATAAAGATCAGTGGGTCGCAGTAGATCCAGGTACTAAACCAACGGAAGTGTCCGATGAAGAATGGAAGAAGTTGGATCAGGCTAAGAGCACAACAAATAAAATTTCATGTGATAAATCATTCAAATATTTTACACATCATAAATTCGTATTTGTTTCTACAAGGAACTCAGAAATGAATATGTTCGTTCATAAGATGCTAAAATATTGACTGGAACTCATATTTGTTAGAGACCAATGTTTTGTGAGCTGAGATATTTATTCACTGCTTGAGAAATCCCCATATAATTTGTAACTTGTATTAAGCTAATTTTTATTCAGCACCCTGTTAACACAAACACTTAACATGGCAAGAAAAAGGAAGGAATGAGAACTTTACTGAATGATGTGCAGCCGTGAAGATGAAGGGATATCGCTATAAGAATAAGAATCATATGGAGATCTGTCTCTTGGTCCCACCTCCTGAGCTGATATTATAACTTGCAGCCGCGTCACTGAGTTCTTCAATATGAAGACAATACATTAAACTAGCATCACAAAGACTGATGCTTCACAGGTTAACTTCGGCAATAAAATATATAACAAAAGGGCCTTTTTATCTAATAATAAATTGCCTTAAACAGCACATTTTAACTCACCAAACCGTTTGTGTTAGTAGGTCTCTTCAAAACTATGAACTTCCCATCATCCAATACATCATGCTGAAGGAAACATAATTATAACGAAGTATTAGTTGAAAGCCTCAATCAGGTATTTCTTAACATAAGTCAAGTAATACTTAACGTCTTTTTAAAAGTTTATCCTCTGTCCAATGTATATCTCAGTACAAAGCTCCGAGACCATTAGCATGAACAATCCTTTATTGTACAGTATGCAACAAACAAATACAAACAAAAACATGTCTTCGGCCCACAAACCACTAAAGTTTATTCCAAGATCTAATTGGTCATTGAAAGATTGTCTGTTTAGTTTTTTCCCAAGGAGTAAATGGATTTATTGGGATTATTCGGGTGAAGAGGCAACTCCACAGCATGAATACCATATAAAGAAACTACAGAGGCTCATAGAGGAATGAGCATACATGATAGTGTAAGATATCAAACATACAGTAGCCAAAACGTTAAAGGTTAATCCCACAAATTGAAGACTCTATGAATATACAGATGTTATAGAGGATTACTGATGTGTTAGATATAAAAATACAATAGCAGACAAATTAAACCTCTTGCTTCTGCAGATTTTAACTTAATTTTTGTTTTCCAAAATGCCATTGAGTTTATTTTGAGGAGCATAACTAAATGCACAGTCCAAACAATCTCAATTTCTCAAAATTCACTGCAACGATTAACTCTTGAACCCGCCTTAACAACATTAAGCAGAATACCCAAAATAAAGTACCTTCCAACTAACAAGGATCTTTGGAATTCTACGTAATCAAGAATAGCAGAAGGCTTAAATGAAACTGATCAGTGGTTGACATGATAAGAGTAGACTGAAGAAGATATCTCATAAAGTTCCAAATCTTTCTTAGCAGCTCAGTGCAACCAAATTCCTGTGGAGTCATAAGCAAACTTCCTGGCAAATGTAACAACCATCATATGCCATGGTAAGTATGGGAAGCCTCTTGTATATAGGTCAAGTTATACTGCAATTTATAGTGGTTGTGACATCCTTTATGAGGCCGACTTGGTGGAGGAGACTGTTTTGACACAAAACAAATTTTCTTATTTGACACAAGGATCCCATGAAGGGTCTTTCACATGATGACTATGACTATGATGATTGAAACAATCCTAGAAGACTTCAATGGAGGCTTTGACCTAGAAATGAAATAAACAAAGCATGAAACCCAAGCTTATAAATAAAATAAATAATTATAAATAATTTTCTTTTCTTTTCTTTTTGACAAATACATTACATTATGACTCAAGTAAAACTATGAAGACCAATACTAGTTCATTTCTCAACAAATAGCACTTTATGTTTCTCAATGTGTATTGAAAAGTAGTTCCTCAGCCTGTCCCTAATCTGAACAGTCCCTAGGTCTTCACTTGCTTCTTCTTAGACTTCCCCTCACAAGCTCATCATCAAACAACTCTATTGACTTGTGTAAACCAATTGAAAACATCAGTGGATTCTCAAAAAGGTCAAGCCAAGTTTTTATATCCCAACAAGCTCAATAAAAATCCCCCTTAAACACAACTAGAGGGATCACAATAGTCAATAGGGCTTGCATGCAAGAACTCCAATCAAATTGCCTCACATCTACAAACATCCCAAAATGCCAACATCATCATTTAACAAAATATTCCAACAATGACTACAGTAGCAGTCGATCAATCAATCAATGAAGAAGAGTATGAAGAATTGTACATGTGTATAGTCAATGCTACACCTCTATATGAAGTCCTCAAGCACTTGTTAAACACTGCCATGACCAATCATCAATCCGACCACAATCAATCCTGGTAGTTGGCATTGTTACTGTAAATTCTAGCTCCTTAGTCCAAAGACTCACTATGAAATCTAGATTAAGAGCAATAATAGGATCAGTCACCAATTTAGCCTTAGCAATTGTTCCCCTATTATTTTGTGGTCAAACATTATCCCCACAAGGGAAGCTTCCCAGTAGATCTTAAGGATAAGATAACCCAAGTGTTCCAAGGCTAAATACCCCCCAAGGTTCTACTAATAAAACCACTCAAAGCTAATGTTCAATAAATAAGGCTCTGAGTGAGATGAGATAATGAGTTCAAAGGACCCTATGGCTAATAAATCTAGAGGGCTTAGTAAGTTTTGGGAAGGCTCAAATGAGTTCGCAATCACATGTTATCTTTAAATTACCAATTGTTGTTATAAACTAGGTTTTCTAGTAGCACAATTACAAAATGCAAAATTTATAACACCAATAACAAAAATAGCCAAAAATTGATAGTAGACAAGTGGAAACAGAAGGGTATTAACAAAAAGAATAAACTAGGAAATGGATTACAGCAAATTTCAATGGTTGAAAACACATAAAACAATGAATAAAACCCGAGACATTAGCCCTAAACAATGGCTGAAAATGCATGAAAATTGATATTTATGTTTTTCCAATTTAACACATGCAAAGCCTAACCCTAGGACTATGAGGTCCTAGGGAATTTATGCTATAAATGCAGATTTTGTGTAGCCACGCGATAACATACCGTAGAAAAAATAAAAAGGAAAAAACTAAGGTTTTAAATTTTGTTATTTTAAGAGGATTGACACAATAGTGGACTAGTTCCTCTCTCAATCAAGAGACTAATGGAGTCAAAGCAAAGTTTATGGAAGAGGACCAATGGAGTGATTTATGAGAGAGAAAAGCTACAATGAGGCTTCTCGACTCCACTTATTGATGTTTGTGGCTCAGCCAAGTACTTCTGCATAGGCCTAAATGTCTAGGCATGCATAACGGTCTCCTTAGATACTTGCTCTAGTGTGAACAAGCTTTTGTAACCTAGCCTATGTTAGAGTTAGGAAAAGCACATAATTATTATGTTGACTTATTGAGCTAAAGTAAAATTAGGAAATGTGAAGTAATTTACTTTAGTGAATAAGTTTTAACCTTAGTCCGTGATCTCAAGTGAGGCGAGATCTAATCTAGGTTGTTAATCACTTTGGAGATTAGGGTTAGGGATTTAGCTCAATATAAAGTTATAAGAGCAATGCTAGAGAGAAGGAGAAGACGCCATACAACAACACAGGATTGAGTGAAGCATCCCAATGAGTGTGTTGGGTCCAAGGAAGGGACAACAAGGAGGAGATCCAGATCAACGAAGGAGGCTATGGTCAGTTGGATCAAATTCAGTGTTGTAAGTAATTCCTTAGTTGGCCCATTTTTCTAGGAAGATAGCCCAAGTAAGTTCACAATTTTAATGAAGAATTTTGGTTGGGTGGAATCTGTTGTGTTTCTGTGATTGAGATTAGTACATTTTGATATCCACTAAATTTACTCTTAATACCCTAGTTGTGCTTTTTATTTAGTAGGCATAATTCTGCTTGGAAATAATTGGTGGATTGCTATGGTAAGAAAAATTAACATGGTATCAGAGTGCAAACTCTTAATTCTCTGAATCACAAGTGCCAAGTTCATATTGGATCGTCGAGGCCAAGTCCGATCGTTCTCATATGGGAAAAAAAAATTGGGGAGAACAAAGAAATCGACCATAGAACCTAGTTGCCTTTGAAGCAAAATTTTTCAAAGGGCAAGGGTGGAGGAGGGGGTGAAATTTCCTTTTTTCGTAAGGATGGTATAAAAAAATAAAAAAGAATTAATTAGGGGGCAAGCTATGGTGACCAACAGCCTGTCGCACCCAATCAAACAAGTAGTGACTATAGTGGTTGTCAATTGCCAATCAAACCAAAACCATAACCAGTGGCCGAATCAACTGGAAGGCGAAGGGAGGGACAACCGACAGCAAGGTTTGAAGCTGGCAGGAGGCACAACAGCATTTTTTTTTGGTCGACATCAAATATAATGATCCTAAATAGGAATACAAGTGATATAAAGCAAATAATCTCTGCAGCAAATTATAAAAACAAAATACACATTAAACACCCACGGAAATGCTACAAATAAGGAATTGTTGAGCCATTTTATTACTTTGTTGAAGGCAAAATACAATGGATAATAAGAAGGTGCACCTGGGCTTGTCTCAATGGACAAGCATGACCAAACCCAGGTGAGAAAATGGCTGAACTAAAGGTTGTCCAACTGTTGCACCAATCTGCACTGTGCTCCCTAGAAAATTGCCTTTTTGTTGAAGTTTGAATGGCTGCAAGGTCCACTTCCTATGCCCAGAAAGTTATGTTCTTCTAACCCCGGACTCCTTGGCCTAAACCCAAAAAAACCCACGAAGAATTTTGGCTGGTTTAGACTTCTGAAATTCGACCCCCTTGGAGCCCAACTAAATTTAACTGCAAAACTCGGCCTAATGGAAACTGCCTGTAAATCCTCCCAGAAATGGTCCCAAAATGTTGGGATGACCCCTACTATCAAATCCTTGACTTCCCGCATGGGCTTCCAACATATGGCACCTACTCCCAAGCTCCACGAAAATTGTTGGAAAGGCCTCTGTGCTGTCCCCAAGCCCAGCAATTGGAATTGTTGGAATGTTGGATCTGCTAGCTCCAAAACTCACAAAGAATGTTGGCCTATTGTTGCTCTCCCAATCCACTAACTCTCTTGGCAAATACTTGATCTATGATGGCTCCAAACTCCCCCTGCATAATTCCCAACTGCCAAGAAATATGCACTCCCTGCTCTGCGCTGAATGGAAGTGTTGTAGCACACCCCGAAACTCCTGAAATACTTGTGGAACTACCTCTCTAGACCAGGCACAGAAGGTCCCCCGAAGTAGAGGTTGAATCTCTTGCTTGAATGATTCATGGCTAAACAGTCGGTTGACTCAGTGAAACAGCAAAGCAAACAGTCAAGTAATTTGTTTGCAACATGTAAGAATGAATCCCAAAATGAGAGTTTCCCCCTCTTATAACTCATTGGGCCTCCCTTGCCTCATCCCCTCCATCCACCTATTTGACTTTCCTCCAAGCCATTCGAATGATCCAATTCGAATTCTCATGTGGGTGGCCCCCACATTCCACTAGCAACCAAATAAAGTCGAATTACCTCCTAAGTCCCTAAGTCAAAAATGATGGGTTATCTTCCTTAGCCAAAATTGTGCAAAATTGTGTAGTAGCACCTTGTTACAAATGTATTTGAGAAGGGACATGACAGCAAACGCGACAAAAGGCAATCGCAGACGTTGAATCAGTTAGTGCAAATAGGTCGCGGGGACAAGAAGAAGCAGAGAAGTCAGGGCAAAGGTTGCAGGACGGCAAAGGCAGTCGCTATGCATAAAGATCGACAACCCAGCAGCAGTGGTCGCAGGAGAAGACAAAGCAAAATTCAAGCCGAACAAAAGTGAACTCGACAGGTGGGTCGCAGTAGTGCAAGGAGTCATCGGCCAAGGGGTAGTGCCAAGGGTGTGGGAACAGAGCGCAGAGGCAAGATCCACTCAAGGCAGTGTTAGACAAGGTTCAATTGGACGGCGAACATGGTGGGTTTAGACTATCGAGTGATAGCCACGCAGTGACTAAGGATCCTACCAAGCATAAGAGAGGAGAGGTTAGGTTGGGTGTTAACTAGGTCACAGAAAGAGCACACAGTGATGTTACACAAGCAGTGTTGCATAGCAAACTCAATCGGACAAAGCTTTGACAAGAGGCAGCAAGTTGAATCGGACCAAGGTTGCATGGAAGTGGGAAGCGGAAGCGAGGAACAACAATTTTCAAAAGCTTCCGGGTCAGAAGTGATTTTGGGAGCATTTTTTATATAATATATATTTTTATATTTTTGATGCATATATGTCAACAAAAGCATGGAAAATGATGAATTAGTTATAAAAAGCATAAAAACACAGATTAAACCATATAACATCAATCATCTAATAGTTATAGTTTTCATCAACCACAAATCCACAATTACAGCATCTCGATTCTCATCATGTTGGGTGTGAGGCCCAATTATCTTCTTGATTTAGAGGTCTTGTTTCGGTCGTGTTTGAATGTCAGTCCCTGATGGGGGTGTGGGGAGGCAGCTTGCCCCCCCCCCTCCCCCCCCACTACTGTTACAGAGGGGTCCAAGGGAACCGTTCATTAGGAAAAAGATATGACAGTAGAAGTTGTGTTAATTTAGACAAAAGATCTATTCATATCTTTTGCTGGCACTTGATCACATGCTATGTTGCTGGAAACATGGGGCAGGGGTACGTTTCCGTACGAAAACTGGTACGAAACGGTGAAACGTGTTTCCAGCCGTACAGCCACGTTTCACGAAACTGAAACGTGGCCAGTACGGCCGGAAACGCGTTTCACGGCCGTATGACCCACGTTTCAGCATTTACTTGTGTTTTTTTTATTTATTTTTTTAAATTTGTTTTTTAATTATTTTTAGGTATGCTAGGACTTAGTTGCTTCTGTGCGTTTTAAATTTTAAAGTGAATTTTTGCCCTAGTGTTGATATGGCAGTTCTCAGGAAGTTAGCATATGCAGTATGGTAATGTTAAATCTTTAAAGTAAAAGTGATATTCTCCTTATTTTTTTTATTCATCCTTTTACTTAGATTTTTTACATACATGAAATGACTCAAGATTTTGAGAGTGGTCGCCCTCATTGGATTTCATATGGAGAAAGTAGAATTTTAGATCTCACTCAAAATCCAGCAGACTTATCTGTTTTTCAAGATTGGGAGGATTGCAATGTTTCCATTGGATTTTATCATGAACTAGGGTATGGAACTTGTATTTAATCAAGAGAAGCAAGCCCTCTCTGCAGGGGAAACTCCCAATAATCAAGAGCATGTAGGGTACCAGGGTATGAAACTTGTATTTAATCAACAGCACTAAGGTCGTTCGACTATGTAGGAGGAGACTCCCAATACAACAGTGGTCCTTCTAAAGAATGGGATGTGGATGCAGAAAATCCTGATTTGGATCTCTCTCTTGCAGCCTTATAGTCTTATTGTACTTGCAGCCTCATATACTATTAGTAATAAGGTTGATTCGAGATTTGGTATATAATAAAGGGTTGTTTTTGGATATTTCGGATATTTTTATTTTCATTATGTAATCATTCATGAGTAATGTGATGTATAAATTTTAAATCTTAATGTTTAAATGTAATAAATTTTAATTGTCTTCATTTATGCTTTATGATTGCACATATATATATATATATATATATATAGATTCGCGTTTCCCCGTTTCCAAAATTTGGGGAGGTCGCGTTTCGTATCACTTCCCGTTTTGGAAACTCCTACCCATTTCCCCGTTCCGTGCAACCTAGATCACATGTTTTGACTCATACAGCCTTTTTTACATCACATGGCATAATCTTGTAGAGATGCTTTCTTAGACAAGTATATGAACTACTATAGGTTGTTTTACAATGGGGGCATGTAAAATTTGTTGTTCCAACCTTTTTCCTTCTCCCTACTTTGTCGCATACTTTTACAAGGGTGTAGAATAGTAGAGCAAATTTTTTATGTACGACTGCACTCCCAAAAATCACTCCCAAACCAAAGTGATTAGGGAGCGTATTCCCTGGGTCACTCCCTAAGCGCTTTCGTTCGAAGCGTGCTTCAAGAGTGGGTGCGGAGGGGGGGGGGGGGGGTCCCCCGCTACCCTGGGACTAAGCATAAGGGAGCAAGCCAATCAGCCTGTACAAGACGCAACGAGGACATGTTGAAGGGGTCCGCAGTAGCCATAGAAGGTTGGCGTGCCATCAAACAACATGGCAGTTGCACAAGGGCATGTTCGGTGTCAACGTGCAAAGAAAGGGGATTGTCAATGGGGCGGCAAAACACAATGCAAAAGCATTATGGTTGGTAGTGTAGCCAACGCGAGAGACACCCATGAGGGATATGTCCAAGGGGTATCAAGGTCGTGCATGAGGAGCCATTAAGAAAGGGATACACAATGTAGAGTGCATTCAGGCTATGGACAAGCCAGTCGCATAAGGAGTGACAAGGTCCAATGCAAGTGGTGCCATAGAGATTGGCTACAGAGGATCGTGCTGCAAGCAGAGTGTTCCGTTGGGCATGATCAAGTAGCAGTAAGATGCATTAGCCAACCAAAGTTGTTGGGAAAGGGATCTACCGTGATAAACACAAGCCGATAATGGTCGACATAGCATCGTACAAAGGACATTACTAGCAGGATTCAAAGAGGTCATCCCTCAAAGGGAGCGAGGGAGATGGTACCAATTCAGGGTATGGCAATCGATTTGGTGGATGTCCCAAAGGACCAAAACGGATCCATGAGGAAAGATCTTTGTTGATATATAGAACAATAAGGTTCTTATGGGTGTTAAAAGGACTTCGCATACAGGTTACAAGTAGAGCAGTGACAGATAATAAGGAGCAAGTAGCTCTGATGGTTGAGCAACTCAGAGGGAGTCATCCTTTGGGTTTAGAAGGGGAGGAAAAATCAACAAATCCCCCCCAGTCTGTCAAGAAGGTTTCTTGATATGGGATGTCATTACAAGATGTTTAGGAGTGGGAGCCTTCTAAGAGCCCGGGCAAAGAATGCATGATTTCGAGGATGTTTCCAAACCAGATGGCAGGGAGGGCTTCTAGTTCAGAGGGAGCAACCAAGGCGACAAATGCAGTTACAAGACTGAAGTCATTTCTCGTGCTAAGAGGATGTGTTGATGTTTGTATCTCGAGAAAGTACTTTTGCATAAGCCTAAGTTTCCAGGTGTGCAGAAGTCACCCACGGTGTCCTTAGATACTTGCTCAAGTGTGAGCAAGTTGTTTTTGTAACTTACCCTAAGTTAGACTTCGAAAAAGCACATAATTAATATGTTGGCTTATTAAGCAAAAGAAAACATAGGAAAAGTAAAGTTTTATTGAATAAGTTCTAATCTTATCCCTTGATCAAGTGAGGCAAGATCTAATCACGATTGTCAATCACTTTGGATATTAGGGTTAGGGATTTAGCTCAATGTAAAGTTATAAAAGCAACACTAAGGATAAAGACAAGACACCATACAACAACACAAGATTGAGATAGGCATTTCAATAAGTGTGTTGGGCCTAAGGAAAGGGCAACAAGGAAATCTAGAATAGCCAAGGAGGGTTTGATCAAATTCAGTGTTGTATGTAATTGCTCAGTTGGGCCATTTTAATGTGAACAAAGTTTGTATACGCTCTGATACCATTGTAACAAACAAAGTTCGTATATGCAGTAGAATATTCAGAATATCTTGAATATAAAAATGTCTATCATGGGACGAATAATATATTTATATAAGAATGTTTGAATACAAGTGATATGAGATATGGTTGATTACAAATGAGGGCTCGCTTATATACCTACGCATGTGAATCTTCATGAACAAACATGTCCTTAAAGACATGCCTCTTCAATATACTAATCATTATTTAATTAACCTTATTTTCAGTGTTTTGATGTTCATGCTTTTAATTTTTTAAATCTTTAATTTGTTCTAATAACCTTTGATTAAGGGATTTCAAACACAATTTTTCTTCTTCCTTACCTGATAGATTCTTGTTGAGTTTCTTCTTGAGATATCCTTTATCTTCTTGTAATTTTTCCTTCGTAGCTTTGGATTAATTGACCTTCACAAGTAATTTTTTACTATGGTCCCTTAGACGCAAAATTTCCTCTTCCTTTTCTTTTGACATGTAGTAAAACATATCTTCGAGATCTTTATATTTCTTTTCTGATACCTTGATTTTTTGTTCAAGTTTTGCAAGTTCTCCCTGTAATCTTTTCATTTGCATCTACTCATTACCTTAACGTTCTTTCATACTAAATAATTTCCCACATGTTGGTCAACATTATTCACAACTTTTATCAATCCACCCAAAGCATCTAGTATCTGTGGCAAAAAGGAAATTCCAAATTTTGAGGAATTATGGACCTCATGTACTCAAGAAGAATCTAGATTGATATCAAAAGGGAAGATTCAAAGACCTCAAGATGGTGAATCTCAATCATTTGCAGCTCATGCAAAGAATGGTATAGGAAGAAGGAATTTTGGAAGATTTTAGAAAAGAAACACAGGAAGGAGACCTACTCCCAATCATGATCCAAAGAAGAAAGATTTGTCAAATATTCAATGTTTTCGTTGTCCCAAGTTTGGTCATTATAAAAATCAATGCACTGAAAGGAAGGATGATAAGAAAAGGAAGGCAAACAGCGTGCTTCTACAGTTTCCATTGTTGATAAGCTCCAAAACAAAAGAAATTCAAGAATGAAATGAAGAAGATTTTTTTTCTTTTCTGCTCTTCTAGGTGCTATTACAGGTAACAGTGATATCTAGTTGGTCAACAATGGTGCCTCCAGACATATAACATGTAACCACAATAGTCTCACAAAATTAGAAGAGAAGAGGTCAACACTAAAGGTGGAGCTTGGTGACAATGGAAAAATATGAAATCAAAGGTGTTGGGTCAACATCTTTCTAGTTGGGGTCGGGAGGAAATATTTATTTGAATGATGTACTGTATTTTGAAAAAGGATCGTCTCTAATTCATCTTTGGAAGACAAAGCATATCGAGTTGCATTTCTTCATGGACAGGTTCTTGTTTGGAAAAAGGGCTCTAACATAGATTCTGCCATAGTGATTGGTGTTCGATAAGGAGGCTTGTACAAACTCCTAGGACAATCAGCTCAAGCATTGGTACGTAATGACACCACTCTATGTGAACTATGGCTTTGTAGATTTGCTCACATTCATTATAAGGCTTTGTCAGTATTAAGGAACGTTGCTAGAGGTCTTCCAGAACTCCAAGTACAACATGAAGGAATTTGCAAAGGTTGTGCACTTGGTAAAGAATGCCAAGGGATACTTTCCGAGCAATGGCAACAAATACAAAGGAATCTTGGATCTAATTCATTCAGATGTATGAGGACCAATGACAGCAACTTCCTTGGGTGGTTTCTCGTATTATGTGACATTTATTGATGATTTATCCTCGAAAACTTAGCTCTATTTCATTAGGACAATGTTGAGAAATCTAGAGGCAGCTAGAATAGGTGATTTATCTTACTTTCATAACTGCTTGTGATGTATTCTTACTTAATTAGCTTCTTCTTTCAGCTGATTATATTTAGTGTTCTTTTCATCAAACAACTACCAAATCATAAAGAACAATAAGACAAAAGGACACAAGATGTAGGTGATCAGCCAGGGCCAAAACCTCTCCAGTTGAGAGAAAAACCCACAAGAATTATTCTCTTCTTATAGAACTTCAATTGATGAATTCCAAAACTTATGACCCTTCACCGAGACCCTCCAAGACCAAGTCAAACCTTTCTTTGATGTGCTTCCAGCAACTTCTTCTGCAATTTCAACCCACTAGCAAATTCTTCTACAACTTTGAACTCCAGTGGTTTCTTTTGCAAAAACCCTAGTTCACACATGTGGCTAGAGAATGGATGAATTTGTTTCCTCTCTCCTTCGCTTGACTTGACTTCTTTTCCTTGATACTTCGACTTGAAAAGGAGACCTTTCTTGATACAAAACTCAACCCTTGATGATGACTACAGTTCAGTACTAGTTGTTGCAGAAAGATGCCCTAATACACTCCGCACGTGTGAAAAAGATAGCCTAAAAATGGTCCCAAAAACTCGAATTTTTTTCTCCCTGCGTTCCTCTTCTTCGTACTCTTTTTTCTTTCTTTATCGAACTTGAGTGAGTGAGGTTGAAGTCTCCCTTATATATAGGTCTTCCTCTAGGTCGAATTGCTCCTTTTAGGCCGACTTGTCCATTTGAGTAGACCAACTTGATCTTTGCATCCTGATGAGGTCTTGGAGGCTCTTTTGACTCTACATTGACTCAAATAAATTCCTTTTAAAATATGTAACATGCCCAAATGGGTCTTTAGCACATCACAATGACTCAATTGACTTGTAGACTAAATGACAAGCCCTAGAAGCACTCAATGGGTGCTTGACCTAAAAATAAATTTCCCTTAAGCATGAAACCAACGCCTCAAGAACAACAATAATAAATTTATTTCTCTTTTCATTAAATATATAAAATCGTGATTACATGTCATTATGAAGACCGGACCTAGTTACAAATTTCAACATTCCCTATTATCTAGGGAGGTATTCATAATCCATACAAGTTACTTGGACATTCTCAATCTAAAGAATTCTCATAAGAAGGGTCAGATTGGCAAGCCATCTCTTTGCATCATTCCAACCAACATTGTAACATAGCAAGGCCTTGACTAACAACTCTATCTTTCCACAAGATCAAAGCACAATGTTGGCGAGACCAATGACTGATAAACACCATCATCATTGTCTCTCAAGGCACATACCCCACCCAGGTGTTCACAGGGGGGATGTCCTTCCAGGACTATACTTATCTTGGATTCCCAATCCTCAAGAATATTCATCGTCTTCGACTACTCTTATCTTGGATGCCCTACCACATACTCAAAGAGTATCGGATGCCAGATGCTTACCCAATCCTGCATTCTTTCTTCACGAAGTGAAGACAAGAATGATGTGTCTATCTCTCCCTCTCAACTAAATGCACTACCGGAAGAGTGGGGTAACTTTACTTAAAGTATTTATGGGAAGAAAGAAGCTACTCCATTCCAAGATCTATGGTCACTGTGCAAGATTGAAGAATCTAGACTAAAGGCCAAATCTGATGTGGGAGCAGGTGAGCAAAATCAAGCTTATGCTACAATGACAAGAAAGGGAAAATTTGGAAAGTCTGGTTCTCGGAAAAAGAAAAGGGACAAGACTAAGATTCAATGCTATGGGTGTCAAGAATATGGGCATTACAAAAGAGATTGTCCTATGTTCAAGAAGGACAATAACAAAAGAGGACAAGAAGAAGCCCATATCACCAAAGAAGTGGAGGAAGCTGAAAAGAAGTCCAAGAAAGAGGAAGTAAGAGATCTCTACCATGACTGAGATAGTCTTCCTCACCTAAGTTATTTTCAAAGTTCTTATTCCTAAGTCTTCTATTATAAGATATGGCTATCATGATTCACTAAGAAAAATGATGGGATGCATCATGGCATCATAGAAGCATTGAAAGCAAGAGCTCGAGACATCATCATAGAGAAGCATGGAAAATGGTTGAAAATTAAATGTATGGCAATCAACTATGAAGGATATAGCTCTTGGGAACCTCATTGGAAACATAAGTGGCACTTATGGAAAGAAAAAGGTCATGTAGTACAAGGCTCATCATACATCGGTCAAAAAGAAACATCTGCTAGATGGGGATACTCTAGATCCTCAGATTCTCTGAAGGAATCTTCGTCGAAAGGTTCACCGATCAAAAGAGGAAGCAAGTGTTTCATCAAAAACATTCCAAACTTGCAAAGTTCATGGGATGGTGGTATGATGACATTAGAGGTGAAGCAGATCAAGGGGTTGAAGCTATTTTCAATCAAGGAAGTTGTTGAAAGAAGTCTAGATGACATAAAGGAAAATGAGGTATGTATGCTTACATTTGATGTTGTAGGAGTCATGTATGATGCTTCTAGTATGATGCCATCTTCTAAGATGCATCTCGCCATAATGCTTCTCATCTTGACTGCCATGGTGGAGTGTTTTTCTCCTCCTTCTCCTTGTTATGTATTGGAGAAACCCTAATAGTGATTTCTATCCCTTTGGATTTCTTCTCATCGGGTTCTTCCACTTCTTCAGTGATATGAGCCTCATTTCTTTCTTTCCTTTTGTTGTCCTTCTTGAATTTTGGACAATCTCTCTTGTAGTGCCCATATTCTTGATAGCCATAGCATTGGATATTTGACATATTCTTCTTCTTTTTCTGAGGACCAAACTTGCCAAACTTTCCTTTTCTCTTATCCATGGCAGCAAACACTTGAACTTGCTCGTTTGATCCTATATTGCTTTTTTCTTTCAACCTGGTTTCTTCAATCTTACATATTGATCAAAGTTCACTGAATGGGGTAGCTTTCTTCTTTCCATAGATGATTGATGTAAAGTTGCCCCATTCCTCTGGTCGTAAATTGAGCACTATGGTGGTCATTTCTTTATCGGACATTATTTCTCCCAGCTCTTGCAATTGGTCTCGTATTTCTGACACCCTCGTAAAGTATGAGGTTATTCCTTCTTCCTTTGATATCTTCATCTTGTAGAGTTCTTGTCTTAATGATATCACTTCTCCAACAATACTTACAAAGAACGATTCTACTAGCTTATCGTATATTTCTTTTGATGTCTCCAACTTTGATACATAGGGCATGAGGGGATCTTTGATGGATTCTATAAGGATCCTTTGAGCCCTTACTTCCCCTTTAATGTACTTTGCTAGAGCTTGAGCTTCTTCCTTTGGAGGTTTAGTGATTGAACCTTTAACATGATCAATCACTTCGTTTTCTATGAGGATCAAATCAATCCTCTTCTTCCATGCACGAAATTTTGATGATCCAACAAATGTGTTGCTTTCCTTGCAAAATGAAGTCATCTTGATAGTAAATTCAATCATAAATATAAAGGTACTTACTTGTCAAGTGAAGATGCTTCTTGATGACAATACCTTCAACTTGATGCTTTCTTGATTTTGATGATGATGTAGATAACAAAAGATGTCCTTTTTGATGAAGATGTCTTCCTTCAAAAGTGATCCTTGGCTCTCAAAGAGGGAGATCTCCATGATTTCTAGATGATGATGACGATGCCTTCTCCTTGCTTTTCTTTGATGTAGAGACTTCAAGATGTTCCAATGTGAAGTCCATCTTTGAGATGAGAGAGAGTACTTCAGATCTTCTTTGTGATGATGATTGAGGAATGTATGAGCTTCTTAAGAATGCTTCAAATGTGGAACCCTTCTTCGAATGAGCTAGGGTTTTAAGGTCTTCTTCTTAGAGATGTGATGATCCTTGAGATGAATGGTCCTTCTTGATGATTGATGCTCTTGACAATCTTCTTGTGCTTCGACTTATGAGTGTCCTTCTTTAAGTTTCCTTTCATTTTCTTGTCACCTTATCTCGGATACCATGTTGAGAAATCTAAGGCACCTAGATTATGTGATTTCTCTTAAGTGTTTGTGATGTATTTTTGCTTATCTTGATTAGATTTATTTTCATCTTAATTATTATTGTTATTTTCATCAAATCGCTACCAAACCATAAAGAATAGCGAGACAAAAGGACACGAGATATAGGCGATCATCCAGGGCCAAAAAATCTCCACTTGAGAGGAAAACCCAGAACAACTCTTCTCTTCTTATAGAATCTTCAATTGACAAATTCCAAGACCTATGACACTAGACCAAGACACTCCAAGACCAAGTCCTTTAACGAGCTTTCCTTCTAGCAGTTCCTCAGCAACTCCTGCAATTTCGACCTCTAGCAAATTCTTCTACAACTTTAATCAACAGATTCTACTACAACTTTGAATTCTCCAACAGATTCACAATTTCGACCTTTCACAGCTTCGACCTAGCTGCAGCTTCATAGCTTCGATGCAACGTCACAACTTTAATGCAGCGTCATAACTTTGATGCAGCTTCACAGCTTCGATGTAGCTTCAAAATTTCGTCTTGCTCAGTAACTATAAAAACCCTAACAAAAGAGAGAGAGACCCAAAGCTTCGATCTTGTTCTTCTTCTTCTTCTTCTTTGCCCTTTTCCAGCTTCTATCTTGAGATTGAACTTGCTTGAGAGTGTCTCCAAATGAGGTCGAGTTGGTTCTTATTTATAGGCTTTCAAGGGGTACGAATTGTTATCTTTAGGTCAACTTGTCCCTTCATGTAGACTGACTTGATCTTTGCGCCATGACGTGGTCTTGGAGGGTCTTTTCACTCTACTTTGACTCAATAATTTTTTCTTCACAATATGTAACATGCCCAAATGGGTCTTCAATACATGACAATGACTCAATTGACTTTACCACAAACCTAGAAGCACTCAATGGGTGCTTGACCTATAAAATAAATTTCCTTGAGCATGAAACTCATGCCTCATGAACAACAATAATAAATTTATTTTTCATTTAACATTAAATACATAAAATCATGATTACATATGTCATTATGAAGACCGAACCTAGTTACATATTTCAATAGTTCTTGCAAGGGATTGTTGATTTGTGGTAGCATCGGATGTGCTCTACCCACGAAAATTGGTGGAAAGGCTAAAGCACATGAGATCTCCAATACCCATAAATGGTTTGGGCAGATTCTAAACATTTTTGGAGTCCCTAAGTCGAAACTTAGGGAAAATAAAATATTAATGTGAATTAATATAAAATCGTGTTAGAAGGGTCCAAAAGTCATGGATCAAGCCAGAGTTAATCTTAGCCGTTGATTAAGGACTTAATCTCGACCATTGAATTGTCAACGAGAAAAGTATAAGAGGAGACTTGAGGGTCACTTGGAAAACACACCGAGTTGACCACGATTTCGATTTTCTAGGGCAAGGTTTGCTGAGGAAGTCGAAAGAGTGATCAGAGTTGCAGTTGAGGGGC
This sequence comes from Pinus taeda, assembly GCA_000404065.3. Lineage (NCBI taxonomy): Eukaryota > Viridiplantae > Streptophyta > Pinopsida > Pinales > Pinaceae > Pinus > Pinus taeda. Next base: position 85,374 of record APFE031014571.1, read on the forward strand.
AGTGCATACAGAAGCAGAGAAGCGGAGATAGTACCAAGAGGATCAGCGCAGAATCCAGGAGAGAGGGACGCAGAGCCAGCGAGAGGTTCACGCAAAGCCAGCCAGGGCTCACACAGAGCCAGCCAGGAGCTGCACAATGCCTCAAAGAGCCATCGTGGGTGATGCAGTGGCTCTAAGGGCTAACGCAGTGCCTCCAAAGGTTGACGCAGGGCGAGCCAAGGTGACGCTGGGTAGAAGCTGGCCCAAAAAGGGTTGACGCAATCCCTAGAGGTTGATGTTGGGGTTTCCGTGGGGCAGATTGGAGCTGGGAGCTGGCGCAGTGTTTATCTGGGTTTCAGCCAGAACATCTGTCTCCGACTGAGAGGTACTACTGTCAAGATTATTCTCTGTTCGATGAGCAGGTTTTGGCACCCTAGTTGTATTCTGAAACTGCTTAATAATTAAAACCCTCAGATAACTGCACTGATTTTCCCGCATTGGGTTTTTCTGGGGACATTGTTCCAAAAACAACAATGTCACTTGTGTGCTTGTTTTGTTTGCTTCAGTTGATGATCTGTAATGTGTTGACCCATGTACTTGTATTTATTTTCAGTATTTACATGGTAAATAACTTGTTAATTAATCAGAACAAGTAGGCAAAAATAAATCATAAAAGTACATGAAGGGTTTCTAATGGGTTAGACTTAGAAATTCCAACATGGTATCAGAGGGTAGTTGCAGATCACAGGAGAACTGAGGACATCAGCCGAGCAGAGCAGCAGTAGCAGCAGAAAACAGTTGTCCCGAGTGACAGAAATTGTTCCTAGCAGAGAATCAGCAAGGAAGGGGTGATGCAGTGCCTATGTCATCAACTTTGAGCTGGGAAGAGGACCAGCGCAATGGCAAAGGGAAGCAGACTCGACCTATGCAATGCCCAATCATCTTTCGCAGTTAGGAAGGATTGACGCCCGTGGCCAGGAGGTGCGGATTTTGTTGGTGTTGGGATTGCGCAGAGCCTAGAAGCTCTAACTTTCAGGTTGTTTGGTCTTAGGAGGCTGTGGGTAAGTTGCAAAGTGAAGCTGGTGGGGTAGTATAGTCAGAACATTACCTAACAGGGCAAGACCAAGGAGGAGGGAGTTGTTGCCAAGGATTTCTAGCCAAGAAATCTAGATCAGTGATGCAGCTACACTAACAACCAGAGTGGGGGCATCTCTACATTGGCAGAAGGGTTTCCAAGAGGGAAATCGAGACTCAGAGGGGGTCACACCGAGAACTTCCAGGAGGGAAGTAGAGGAGCAGCGAGATGGCAGTGAACAGGGTAGGAGACCACAACGGACTGGACGGAGCCTCAAACTCCGTAGTCTAGAAGGCCAGAATCTTGTCCTTTCTAGATAGGAATCATGTCAAGCACTTCACCTTAAGGACGATAGCGATCCCAGTTGACCCAGTTGAGAACGAAAAGTACCAGGAGGCAATGGCGAGGGCCAAGAGCATCATCCTTGATGGGGTCAAGGACCATGTAGTACCACATATTCTTGAAAAGGACACGGCAAATGAGATGTGGGAGGCCCTAAAGAAATTGCACCAGCATACTTCTGTGTAGAGAAGGATGCTACTTGAAAATCAGCTACGGTCATATCAGATGCAGAAAGGGAAGCAGATAGACACCTTCCTCAATGGATTGAAGGAGATCCGAGATCAGTTGACTTCCATAGGTGCCATATCGGATCAAGAATTGATGGTGAGAACAGCCTTAAACGCAGTCTCTGAAGACTGGGAGGTGTTTGTTTAGAGCATACTAGGCAGGGCGACCCTTCCAAATTGGGAGGAAATGTGGGTGACTCTTTGCCAAGAAGAGATCAAAAGGCTAAGCAAGGTGGGAAGCAGCGGCAAGGGGATCAGAATCAAGAAGGAGGAAGAGGAGGATGTTGCCCTAGCATTTGAGGGAAAGCAGGAGAAACGGAAGGACCTCTCCAAGGTCAACTGCTTCAACTGTGGGGAACTGGGTCACTATGCGAGCCAATGTCCAAGGAAGAAGAGCAAAGGAGAGGCTTTTGAGACCAAGGTTGCGACAAAGCAAGGGCGGAGAAGGAAGTGGAGACAGATGATGACTGTGCCATGAGTGCTCACACGCCACTTAAGCAGAAGTGGGGAGACATCGAGCTATAGTCAAACGAACTACAGGCGATGAGCGGCAAGATCCTTGAGGTACCCAACCTCTTGGATTATACCTGCCTACGAAACCCTGAAGAGGAGTAGCAGTATTGGCGGATGTCAATAGAGATGGATGCAGATGCAGCGACCGAGGGAGCTACAGTGCAGGATTCCCAGGACAGCGTGAGGCAGCAGTGTAAGATGCATGGAGTTGTTGCAGCAGCACAAAGGTCAAAGAAGGGGCACTTGTCAACAACAAAGGGAGTTTCATCATCGAAGGTGTCTCTAGCCTGACAGAGATGTCAGAGTTGGGAGATCAGTTACTTACTTCTCAGGAATTGAGTTGTAGTGCAGCAGTTAGCAGTGGTAGTGCTATGGGCAACACGATGCCGCATGATGAGAGGGGTTGTAGTGCAGATGCAGCAGTGGCAGTGACAGGGCCATGGGCAGCAGCACGGATGCAGAGGGAGTTGTCGTACGAATGCGGCAGTGGTAGGCCATGGGTAGCAGTACATGATGCAGCAATGTAGAGGATGTTGGGCAACAGGCCTAGCATCAACATAGGGACCGATGCCAGATGATCAGGGTGATGCTTAGTGAGGAGTATTACTAGAGCACAGTCCTCGCTAAGAGGGATTGTTGATTTGTTGATTTGGGGTAGCATTGGATGTGCTCTAGCCACAAAAATTGGTGGAGAGGCTTGAGGGTCACTAAGTCTAAACTTAGGGAAAATAAAATATCAATGTGAATTAATATAAAACTGTGTTAGAATGGTCCAAAAGTCATGGATCAAGCCAAAGTTAATCTTGACTGTTGATTAGGGACTTAATCTCGGTCATTGAATTGTCAACGAGAAAAGTATAAGAGGAGGCTTGACGGTCACTTGGAGAACACATCGAATTGATCAAGATTTCGATTTTTTGGGGCAAGGTTTGTTGAGGAAGACGAAAGGGTGATCATAGTTGCAGCTGAGGGGCAGTGAATACAGAAGCAAAGGGGTAGAGATAGTACCAAGAGGATCAGCGCAAAAGCCGGGAGAAAGGAACGCAAAGCCAGCCAGAGGTTCATGCAGAGCCAGCCAGGGCTCACGCAAAGGCAGCCAAGAGTTGCGCAGTGCCTCAGAGAGCCAGTGTGGTTGACGCAGAGGCTCTAAGGTTTGACGCAGTGCCTCCAGAGGCTGACGCAGGGCGAGCCAGGGTGACGTTGGGCCAGAAAGCGCTGACGCAGTCCCTAGACGCTGACACTTGGGTTTTCGTGGGGCAGATTGGGGCTAGGAGCTGTCAGAGTGTTTATCTGGGGTTTCAGCCAAAACATCTATCTCCGATTAAGAGGTACTACTACCGAGATTATTCTCTGTTGGGTGAGCCGTATTTGGCACCCAGATTGTAATCCGAAACTGCTTAATAATTAAAACCCTCAGATAGTACATGAAGATGACATCATTGCCATGAGCATCATTGTGGAATCCATTAGAGATCATCTAATTCCTTATTTTGTTTATCTTAAATCTTCCAAGGAAATGTATGATGCTCTCGTTGCATTATACACCATCAACAACATTAGTCAATCTATAAGTCTAAGGAATCAGGTTTTTGCATTTTATCATAACAGCTCATGCTCTTTCTTTTCTTTCTATTACATCAATCTTCGAGGGCAAATTTTCTAGGCCCATACTCAAGAATGAGGAAGTCAGGGAACCAATACTAGTAATAAATAACAATTAACCCATTGGGATATGAAACCAGAGAAAGATGGAAAGTGATAAGTATGGATTACCATGAGCACGCAACAGCAATGAGTGCCCCTACTAGACAATGGAAAGAAGGCCTCAAATAAGGTTACATTAGACTAGAAGAAAAGGATAACCACCAAGGTGAATCATGGGAACAAGGATACTACCAAAAGTGGCTAATCATCCAATTCAACTTTTGATTCATATCAATATGCTTTTAATGTACCCTATAATGGATGACCCACCTTCATCTAATAAGCAGGCTAGATGTCACAAAGCATTGACCAGAGCATCGATGGAGGGTATTTGAGGCTATTTATCTGTAGATCACAGTGTTGTTGGCTAGCAAGTTGAACAAAATGGGGGAAAGGTTTTCTCCTAGGGTTCACCCACTTAGGTCTTGATTTTTCATGATTTTCTAATCTAATAATTATTTTCCAATCATTTCTTAATTAATCCATCTTGTGTCACATTCATCATTAGGCAATTATACATAGAAAATCTCAACATAATGCAATAATGACAGTAAGATCATAAAAAGAGCCAAACACAAGAGACACAATTTTACTTTGGGAAAACCCTACCTAGGGAAATACCCAACAACCTTTTCTTAGGAGAAACATCAAATTCAACAAGAGATACAATCTAATTTTTTAGTCCAACAAAAACTAACAACAATAACCCAACAAGTCAAACCTAGTCAAACAAACCAATTTCGCTTTGCCTCAGAAATTCGGTCAAGAAGACCAAATTTTGGTTGCATCTCCTCTAAAATTTGGTCAACCTATGATCAATTGCCCAGAAGAACTACCCAGAAAATCTCAATCAAACAGTCAAACTCTGCAGCCACACGTGCGAGCTAGTTTGCTAGTCGACGTTGATAAATGCAAGATAAATTCGGCTATCACGAAAGATTATCTTCCTCAAAAAACTCGTCCTCTTTCCCCAACTCCTTCGTGTTGAATTTTGTAGCGATGGTCGGTGTTCATAATTAATATTTTACTCTTGATGTATTTGTAATAAATATAAAGCATGTTCTTCATGCTATTTTCAAAAGAAGAAAATATATGACATGTTCTTCATGTCGATCTTGAAAAGAGAAAATTTAAATTTTTGAAATTGAAATCTTGGCTCCAAAAGAAGTCAATTCAATTGCCCTCTAGCCAAGTCTGCCCATTCAAGGAGATACCCATCTACCCACCTAGGAAGACTATAAATAAAGCACTCAACCTCTTCTTCCAAGCATCATTCAATCTCTCACAAGAAGATACATTCTAGGCATCCAAGCAAATGACAAGAAGGACGAAGAAGACAAAAAGACGAATTCATCTAAATCTCTCTCTCTTTTGATTTGATCTTGCACATGTGAAATCTCTCTCTCTCTACAACTCACATATGTGGGTATATTCTGGACAGAATTCCAAATTTTGGGGTAGGCTCAAATTCTGATTTAGGTAGGGATCAAGGGCGAGTTCTGGAGCAGATTGTTGACTTGACTAGAGGGAAGCATGATCAGGTGTGACCTAGCTATATTGCTAGTCCATTTGACCTTGTATTTGATTGATGTATCTCTGTTGAACTTGATGATTTCACTAAAGAAAAAATCGACGAATTTTTGGGCAGGCTGAGATCAGTGTTTTAAAAACCGCTCACAAAAACCGGTTACCGGTCTGACCGGCCGGTTAGCAAGGCCGCCGGTCAGAACCGGCCTAAAAACCCGGTTTAACCTGCCCTTTCGCTAGTTTTTTGCCCTAACCAGTGAAAACCGGCCGGTTTAGGACAAAACCGGCCGGTTTAGGACAAAACCGGCCGGTTTAGGACAAAACCGGCCGGTTTGTATCAAACCGGCCGATTTTGTCCTAAACCGGCCGGTTTTAGGCACGCCCACCATAAAGTTAAAAAAGCATATTTTTCACTATGTTTCAGGGGTTTGGGGGGCAAACTAAGGGTGTTTCAACCCTAACAATGTTGGCAATTAATGGTAATGTTAAATTCTTAAAGTAAAAGTGACATTTCCTTTATTTTTCATTTTCATCCTTTTACTTAAATTTTTAACATTACCATGAAATGACTCAGGATGTTTGAGAGTGGTTTCGACCTCATTGGATTTCATATGGAGAAACTAGAATTTTAGATTTCACTCAAAATTCAGCAGACTTAATGGTTTTCAGGATTTCATGGTTTGGGGAACAATAAATGCAATCGAAGCTCCAAATGATGAGCAAAACTCCTGATCTAGATCCCATTGTGTTGGACGATATTGATCCAACATCAGAATGGGTGGAGGAGACTGAAGAATCTGTGTTTGAGGCTGATTTTGATATCGACATGGCTTTAGCGGGGGATGATGCAGATTATGTGGTGCCATCAAAACTAGGATCAGTAGCGGCATCAAGGAAAGGCAAAGAACCAATGGAAGGCACTAGTCATGCAGGTCGACAAACTTGTGCTTCCATTAGGTCCACTTCTATTGTCATTGGTGGCATTGATTTTGAGGTTGCAGATCAGGCTGAGGCATCCTCAGACTTTGAACCAGATGATGTCTATGTAGCTCTTGATGATGATCCTATGTCTAGTAGTGGTGATGAACTTGATGATTGATCATGTGTACACTGTAGACTTGTAGTAGGCCAATGGCGTCATAGCTTGCAACATTGTTTTTGGACTTTATAGGCCATTCAGAGCCTCATTTCTTCTGTATTTTGCTATTTTATCGATGATATGTATTGTACTTGGTGCCATTTTGATATATTCACCTTTACATGGTATATAAATGAGCAACTTTGCATTATTTTGTCTCTATTGGCTTGGAATCATGGTTTTACATCTTAAAAATAGTTTTGTTTCATTAAAAATTAATTATTTAATGTATTTTTTTAAAACCAGTTCGTTTAGACCAAACCAGTCCCGGTTAGACCGGTTCCGGTCGGTAAACCGGTTCATTAGGTGGACCGGTCCGATCACCGGTTCCGGTTTTAAAAACATTGGCTGAGATTATGATTTAGGCAAATCAAGGATGAGTTTGTGGAGCAGATTGTTGACTTGACTAGAGGGTAGGATGATCAAGTGTGACCTAGCTATATTTTTGGTCTGTTTGACCTTGTTTTTGATTGATGTATCTGCATTGAACTTGATGATTTCGCTAATGAAAAGGTTGTTAGGTTTTCCCCCATCTGGGTTTTCCCAACATAATTTCTTATGTTCTCTGTTTGGCTGTCTCTTCATGATTGTATTGTCATATATGTTATATTGTTGATGTCTTCTATGTAATTGCTTAATGATGAATAAGAATATGAAAAAAGAATTGAATCATTTAAAGTAATTATTTGTTTAGAAGACCCTATGAAAAACCAACACTTTGCATGTGTGAACAAAAGATTAGATGTTTTGAGATGATATGAATTGCTCTCTAAGTAGTGAGATCAAATGGCATTAAATAGTGATAGGTTGCTCCCCAAGTGGTGTGTCTTTAAGTGGGATGACTTGACCTCTTGGACACAAAATTTTGAATTTCAAAATTTAACTTTTCCCTCTTTTATTTGAAGCCAACTTGAATTCAAATTTTTATATTTATATTTATTTTCTTTTGTGGGCTTAATACAACTAGCCTAGAACCATCTTAACCCTGAATCTATCAAGCACCAAGAGGGATCAAATCTCTCGAGGTGCAAACCTCTTTTTTATTGCAAAAATTGAGGAAAGGATTGCACCTCGAGAGATTTGATTCACGTCGGCACTTGATAGATCCAGGGTTAAGATGCATCTAGGTTGGTTATATAATACTACATAATATCTATATCTGTATCTATGTATCTCTCTCTTATTCCCTCTCTCTATTTCACCCACCAAAAATACACACTCTATCTCCATATCTATATCTCTATCTCTCTTCCCCTTCTCTCTCTCTCTCTCTCTCTCTCTCTCTCTCTCTCTCTCTCCATTGTCACTCCATATCTCTCTTCACCTTTCTCTCTCTATGTCTTTCTTCTTCCCTCCATCTCTCTCCCCCCCCCAACTTTGTCTCCCTCTCTCTCTCTCCCCTTCTCTCTCTTGAGTCCTCTCTCTCTCCCTTTCTCTCCCACCTCCCTCTATCTCTCCCCCCATCACTCTCTCTCCCTTTCTCTCCCACCTCCCTCTATCTCTCCCCCCATCACTCTCTCTCTCTCTTCCATCCAACTTCGTCACTCTCTCCCTCCCTCCCTCGTTCTCATATCTTAGAAAGTAATCATTATAGTGCCTCCGATGTAGATTGTCATGGGTGTTCACTAGTATGCCTGGGGAGATTCGGAGTGAAGGATCGAAGGTGGAACGCTAGCTGTTGGAATAACAAGAAGTTAACCCACATGGGCTTTTGGACTTACGCTAGATAATCGTTGACTTGAACAGTGATTGGCTAGACCTGTTGGCTTGACCTGATGACTAGAACTATAGAATAGAGAGGCAGGTCACCGCATACCTGGGACTACCGGCTACTCGATTATATGACTGGATTCGTTGGGTTAGCTATATGGACTGGGTATGGTGGCTTGTTTACCAGTACGTTACGGACCTATGGCCGCTCTAGAAGCACCTACTTCGGATCTAATTACATGCCTGCCTGGTCAACCCGTGGCGAACCTTTTAGCTTGTCTATCTCATCAAATTTGCAGCTACACTTACTTGAGCATTAGCACATACATCAATAAGGAGGGAAAGAAACACAGGGAACACATATATAGGCAGTAACCGGAGCCCGGACAATAGAAACCCTACTAGGCACTACTACCTTACACAACTCGCTCCAATACCATTAAGAGGATTTCACCCCATAACGTACATAACAAGAAACACCCTAGGGAGGAGAGAATTCCACTATTGTTCAGAAACTAATTCATGTTGCAGATATGGACCCGATAACAAAGCATGTTGTTTCAAAAAGGATAAGGTGGCCCATAACGTCATTTTCACAGACACACTTGACATGACAAACCAAACACTGGCCAGGTATGATAGATTGACGTTGGTTGGAACAAACACCATTAGAAAAGCTATAGGACGAAAGCCACTCGCCTAACTTGGGAAACCACCCCTTACGAGACCCTACCCCGAGAGCATCTACCATACAAAACACATAGGGCAACCATATCATCTATCCCATGGCACAGCAACTAATACGGAAACTAGATATGCACCTCCATAAATTGGCTTTGAAACTCAATGAGAACAAGTGTAATTTATATAATGGAAGTCAAATACTTCCACTCAGCCAAATAGAGAATCTGAAGCTTCCTTTCGAGCTAGTAGTTGGGATGGATGCTTCTTGTACTGCTAGTTATTAACCAATCTGCATTGAGGCTCTTTATTCCTAAGTGGCATGGAGTGGATTAGTAGATGCATGAGTTTATCAGTTTCTAAGGGAGCGGAGACGTCACACTTTATACTTTCATGATGTCTTTTTTAGTGTTGGTCATGCTATCATTCTCATGATGGTAAGCCCGTTGGGTATTACGCTTTATAATGATGATATGTTTGGGGAAGCATTGCGGCTCTCAGTCATGATTGAGTCTCCGAGACGTAGCTCACGTTTGTTTGTCTTGGCTGACACACACTTTATACAAGCTCTTGTCACATGGGTAAGGCTTTTATAGTGGCTGGTGTCAGATAGCGGGGTGTGTAATTGAAACATGTGTACGCTCTACAGTTTTCTATGGTAGTATATTGGGAGTGCACGAGCATGAGATGGGAATTTCTCAAATGTCGCTAGGAATTAGTTCACGGGCGCTCATCGGGGGGACTGTCCTCAATCTTAAGGGAGTACACGGGCGTGTATTGGGTAAATGGGTATCTATTTCATGGGATCAATATATGAAACTACAAGTGTTATCTCCTTTCCTACCGCGAGCAATGACCCTTTCAAAGTGCCTTTGATTTGCATTTCTCAATTTCTTAGGAGAGGCCATTAGTACGGGGAAGCTATGGGTCAATTGCTTATGGCATATGACCCTTAAGAAAAACTAGATAGTGTTTTTAGAACATACTAACTATCATAGAGTCACTTTCATATTAGGCATTTTTTATTTGGTACAGCTTGTCTTAGATTGGCGTACAGATCTATTATATATGATGCTACATGTCATTATTGTCAGTCGGAATGGGAATGTCAACTATCTATGGATATGATGTCTTTGGATGGGCTCGCTTGGCACATGGCGATGTACTAAAATATAGTGACTGATGACCTTAGATGTAGCTTTGGATAGAAAAGGCTCTATATAGGCAGCTTGTAGAGTCTCATCAAGAGGTTGTATGGCAAGAAGAGGAGCATAGGACAGAGCAGTAGGAGAAAGGATTGGAAGAGGTAGAAGGGACGAGCAGCACTCAGGTGGAGGAACTCATACAGCATGACGAGGTCGGGGATGTGACCCTGTGTTAAATTTGGCAACTAGTGCCAAACTCCACCTTGGACAACTCATATGATGCAGCTGATATTTTTATTGGAGGAACTCATACAGCATGACGAGGTCGGGGATGTGGCCCTGTGTTAAATTTGGCAACTAGTGCCAAACTCCACCTTGGACAACTCATATGATGAAGCTAGTATTTTTATTGGATTCTTCTCTCCGAGAGTTGTAGGATTGATCTAAAGATCATCTCATTCTGAAATGTACAAATGGAATTATGAATTTATTTTTTTTATGGACAAATTGTCAAGGTCGGCCAGCAAACTAATGTAGGCTCGAAAGCCCAACAGTCACGTCTTTTCATCCTCAATATTTGCATATAAATAGAAGGTGTCTTTGCCTCATTTGGACATCACTCATCTTCACACATCTCTCTCTCCTCATCTGATTGGATACAGGTTTTTGGGTAGCTTCTCTCTCCACATGTGCGAAGGAAAGGACAACAATTTTGTGTTTTAGAATTTGACCAGTGTTGACCGAATTTCAGGAAGGGTTTGACCAGCATTGACTTGTTTGACTGTGTTTTTGTTGTTGAAAATTCTGTTAGGGCAGGCAACATTTTTGGGCACAGAAATCGAGGCAATCTGTACTATTTGATCAGCGTTGACTGCAGAAGGGTTTGACTACAGTGTTGACCAAGTTTGATCGAGTTTTTCCAAACTATTTTGGGCTGATTCGAATGACTATTGGAGGCTAAGTTGACTTGGTTTGACCGTGTTGTTTTGGAGGTCAAATTGTGCCATGTTGACTTTCTGGTTAGGGATTTCTGTGGTTGTTGTTTGACTGGACAGATTTCACTTTGATTAGGCAAGTAATATTACATATTGTACTCTTTCTCTCTATTGAACTTTTGAAGAATAACAAGAAGAATTGATCAAAGAATTTCCCCACATTGGGGTTTGTCCCTGGCTGGCGCCATATCTTGTGTCCTCTTGTCTTCTATTGTTTTATTTATGTTCTATCTACGTTTACTATCATGTTAATGTGATTGCTAATCTGGAAATTGATATTGGGCTAATAAGAAAATTGAAGTAAATTGCTCTTAAGCATAGAACATACCATTGTTATCTAAAATTAACACCCTGACCCAAGGAGCAGGGATGACAAGAAAGAGAGAAGAGGAGGAGGTCGAAGCTACAAGTTCTAAGAAGGCCCGGATTGACACACCCTCAGAGCAGCGGACAGCTGGAAAGTGTTGAGAGTCTGAAGGTGCCTCTTCTACCCAAGGTGAGGAAATTGATCCGCAGAATCCACTCATTCAAGATGATGGTGGCTCAACCCCTATATCTTCCCCTTCTATCTTCACCTGGATCTGCGACTGGTATGTGAGTACCTTATTCGATTTCAAGTGGCAAGCAAACTACTCCTAGAGGGGACATCAGGTCACTACTTACTACTTCATTAGGTAGAAAGACGCTACTCATGGGAAACCGTAAAGCAGCCAGCAACCATGGGACCCTGAAGACAGACAGTACGACAAAGCAACCATAAAGCCATATAAAGAACCCAGGTTAGCTTTAAGGAGCAAAACTACCAGCAGCGTAGAAAGCATCCTCACTAGTTCAAAAGCTCGTATCCCTAGTTCTACTACTTTTCCTTCCCATTGAGTTATATCGATAGTGTTTGATATCGATAGTTTATGAGACGTATAGTTTCTAACACAGATATCTATAGAACCAGTAAAAGAGCACTTATACCTATGATTCAGGCTTATACCTCACATTACTCATCAAAGTGGCAAGATGGAGATATATATCTATATGGAGAAATTTATATATATATATATCAATTTTATGGATATAGATATATATCAATATAGAGAAATATATCCATATATCAATTTCAAAGCAAGATCTCAATTTCTTGGAGTTTTCCCAGAAGAGAAGCAGGCCCAGCAGATTAAGATGTCAATCATCCAATTGCACTCTTAACATCTATATGGAGCTATATATCTATATGGAGACATATATATCTCTAAATGTCATATCGATAGATATATATCGATATAGATACATATATCTATCTATCAATTTCAAAGAAGGTCTAATTCTTGGAAACACATGGGCTTGTCAAATTGGGAGGTAATTGAAGCCAATGGGAGATAATAGCCGTCAAATCCTTCATAGGTTTGGCCATTCCCGCAAGCAAGCCCATCTTTCCAAGCCTTGAGATCGGGGAAAGTGCCTAATTCAAGGTGACTCTCCTTCTCCATCAAGCATGCTTGCGCTTCCTCCCATTCCTGACATCATGGGAGCAATTATTCTTTGTTCTCCTTATATAAGTGGTCGAGCCATGCTTACGCATCCTCTCCTGTTAGGGAGCAGCGTTACTAACCTTTCCCTTACAGTGTTTAGGCCTTACAGCACCTTAGATTATGAAGCAGGAAATAGATTCATTGATATGAAATAAGTTGCCTTCCTAAGTTACTTATTGGGTGGGGGGCCTACTAAGGGAGAGCGACTTCATACCTAAGTTACTTATCTCTCTCTTAACTGAATATCTTAGGAAGTAATCTTAGGAACTATATAATATCCGTATTTGTATCTATGTGTCTCTCTCTTATTCCCTCTCTCTATCTCACCCACCAAAAATACACTCTCTCTCTCCATATCTATTTATCCATCTCTCTTCCCCCCCTCTCTCTCCCTCAGTCTCTCTCCACCTCTCCATTGTCACTCCCTATCTCTCTTCACCTTTCTTTATGTCTTTCTTCTTCCCTCCCTCTCTCTCCCCCTCCAACTATGTCTCCTTCTCTCTCCTCTTCTCTCTCTTGAGTCCTTTCTCTTCCTTCCACTCTCTCCCTTTTTCTCCCACCTCCCTCTATCTCTGCTCCCATCACTCTCTCTCTCTCTCTATCTCTTCCCTCCAACTTTGTCACTATCTCCCTCCCTCTCTCGTTCTCTCTCTCCCCTCCATCTTTGTCTCCCTCTCTCTCTTCCCCTTCTCTCGCTATCTCTCCCCTCTCCTCTCTCTGTTGAAAAAAGTGTAACTAGGTGCGGTCTTCATAAGTATGAAATGTATTCTTGTAAATGATAAAATGAAGAGAAATTATTATTGGAGCATGGGTTTCATGCTCAAGTTCTTTTATTTTATAGGTCAAGCACTCATTGAATGCTTCTAGGGTTTGTCCTATGTTAAAGAGTCATTGTCATATATTGAAGACCCTATAAGCACATTGTATCTTGTAAAGAAAAATGTATTATCTTTAAAATGTCGAAATACCTCCAAGATCAAGTCGGCCTAATGAGCTGTCAAGTCAGCCTACATGAAGAGCCACGTCTACTCCTTGGAAGAGCCTATGTAGAGAAAGGAACTCGTCCTCCATTCTACACATTCATTCATCTCATTTTATGCGAAGAAGAGGAAGAGAAGAAGTCGAAGAAAAGGATACGAAGAAGAGGAAGTCAAAGAAATCGAAGTGCTTGGGCTAGATCTCTGTCTCTCTCTCTTGAGAAGGTTGAAAATAGGGTTTCTGTGTTGGGACTAACTTTGGTTCGATCTTGAAAGAGGAAGAGAAGGAAAGGCGAGCGAAGTTCTCTTAGGGTGTCTTATTAGCCCTAAGACTTGAGGAAAGGCAAGCAAAAGAAGGAGAAGTCTATTCATGGGAGATCGAAGTCTCCAAGAGGTGTCTTATTAGCCCTAAGACTTGAGGAAAGGAAAGCAAAGGAAGGAGAAGGCTATTTATGGGAGATCGAAGTCTCCAAGAGAAGCAGCATCAGTTGTCTTGAGCCAGAATTTCCGATCTACTATGGGAGGTCGAAGTCACTATAGCAAGAGGCCAAGTTGATCTTGATCTTGGAGGGTATTTGTCTGAGTCACTAGGTCATGGTATTCGTCAATTGAAGAATCTATGAAAAGAGAAAAGATTTACGGGTTTTCCCTTCAAGAGGAGGGGTTTTGGCCCTACCTTGCAGCCTATACACTGTGTCACTATTCTTATTGTTTTGGTAGTTGTTTGATGTATTACACATTGTAATAATAAGGAACAAAGCTAATACATAAAAAGGTAACACAAATAGTTATCAAGTTAAGAAAATTGACCTACTTGCTGCCCTATTGAATTCTCAACACTCTCTTCCCTCCTCTCCTCTCTCCCTCGCCATCTCTCCCTTGTCACTCCCTCTCTCTCTCCACCTCTATCTCTCTATGTCTTTTTTCTTTCATTTCCTCTTCCCCCCCCCCCCAAAATCCATCTCTCTCTCTCCCTCTCTCCTTCTCTATCTCCCCTCCTCTCTCTTCATTCCTCTCTCTCCCTCTCTCCCACCTCCCTCTATCTCTGTCCCCCCATCACTTTTTCTCTCTCCCTTCCAACTCTATTACTATCTCCCCCCTTCTCTTCTCCCCTCCCTTCCCCTACCTCCCTCTCCCTCTCTCTTAAATTTGATCCCATTGTATTGTGTTTAAGAAATTACCTAAATTAAAAAAACTCAATTGGTTGTAAAATATTAAACCTATATTTTGGATCAATCATATCAAAAAAAATACAATAATGAAAAACCTAAAAGAATCATGCACCATCTTTCCTCTATTATTGTTAGTCACTCTGCTTGCTCGCATGGCTTGGATCAATCTATGTTGGTTCTTAATAATATTATTTATATTAGATAAATTTCACCCTTTTATATATAAACGTATTCTCATTTTTAATTTTATTAAAACATTGATTTAATTTCTATGGGAATATTTTTACTAGTTGTGAGGATAGACGGTTTAAATATATCACAAAAAATAATTATAACCTTTTACTTCTTAAGATTTAATTAAAAATATTATAAAATAAAATATTTTGATCATTTTATTTTGATTGTGAACAGTTATGGTTTTTGGGCATATGGTATTGATAAGCCATTATATTGTTTCGTGGTATTATAACAAAGTCTATTTACAAGACAATAAATCCATGGTAAAGTGGAGGTGAATATCCATAGTTAAGAATCCTGTCATATTGTTATAAAATATTTTGATTGTGTAATACCTAATGATTTTTGGGCATGTGGTATTGATAAGCCATGGTATTGGCCCATGGTATTGTAACAAAGTCTATTCACAAGTTCATAATATCAATGGCAATTGCAAAGTGGGGGTAAATATCCATGGTTAAAATCTTGTCATATTGTTGAAAAATATTTTGATTGTGAAATATGTTATGGTTTTTTAGCATGTGGTATTGATAAGTCATGGTATTGTAACAAAGCCTATTTACAAGTCAATATTGTCCATGGTAAAGTGGGGGTGAATATCTATGGTTAAAAATCTTGTCATATTGTTATAAAATATTTTTATTGTGAAATAAATTGTGTTTTGGGCATGTGGTATTGATTAAGCCATGGTATATGCCCATGGTATTGTAACAAATCCTATTCACAAGTTCATAATATCAATGGCATAGTGGGGGTGAATATCCATGGCTAAGAATCTTGTCATATTGTTATAAAATATTTTGATTGTGAAATATGTTATGTTTTTTAGCATGTGGTATTAGTAAGCCACGGTATTGGCCCATGGTATTGTAACAAAGCCTATTTACAATTTTATAATATCCATGGTTAAGAATCTTGTCATATTGTTATAAAATAAATATTTTTATTGTAAAATAAGTTATGTTTTTTGGGCATGTTGTATTGATAAGCCATGGTATTGGCCCATGGTATTGTAACAAAGCCTATTCACAAGTCAATAACAAAATCAAAATATAACAAATTGAATTTTAATTTTTTATTATTTTAACTTTTTATTATGAATTGAGCCAACTTTTAAATGTTTAAACTCATCCTAAGTTGATATTACTTTTAACTTTTTATTTATTACTTTTAACTTTCTATTATTCAATAAGCCAACTTTTATATGTTTACACTCATCCCCAATATATTTTTAACTTTATTATTTTTTAATTGAGTCGATATTTATAATTGTTTACATACTTACATTTTTCAGCACGAAAAAACTGGATAATTGTATTCATAGAAGGAAAAATCACAGTACAAGCATAATCTCAGATATGTTGTCAGAGAGCTGTGACTGTTGGAGATTTGTTACATACTGTTCCTATGACAAAAATAATTGGACCATATGCAGTTCTGATATTTGGACTGTTTACAATGGCAATGGAAAACAATAGGCCTAGCAAAATAACAAAATTGTTGAGCGCCTCTCGACACAATTAAAGAAAATTGACCGCAACTACCAAAATTCAACATTGGGTGCATAACAGTCCCGACTCCCAACATGTTTTCTAAACAAAGGACATGGAAAACAATGTGGAGCAACTTTTATGTGGTTATTTCAAGGCATATGCTACTTGATTGACTTATTTGTTGATTTCATATGGACCATAAAGTTTGGGATCCAATTTGTTCTTTCCTTGATGTTTGAGAGATAGTTGCTTGTACAATTGAAGCCTCACAAACACCCAACTCCCTCTTCAAACTCTTTCTGATCGATGTTGACCGGTTTGTTGTTTCATATGATTATGAGCAATTAGAAAGTTTTGTTGAAGTGCTTGAATAACCTTCTAATTTTCAGCTAAATGATTTCTCACTATAGTATCCTTAATGTCAATTAACATAAGTTCCTTCCACTTTGGGGGTTCATAAACCATATAGGGCTCTAGAAGGTATCAATTGTGCAAATATGTGTTAAGTAGAAGCATATCTCCATTCCACAAGATGTATCCATTGGAACCACTTGTTCTATTTATTTATATTTTATAATGAAACAACAAAGGTAGGCTTCAAGGTATTTGTTAACTCCCGTTTAACCATCTATTTGAGGGTGGAAAGCTGAACTCATGTTGAGAGATACTCCAATTTGTTTGCAAAATTCCTTCCAAAATTACTTTTAAACCTAGCATCCCTATCACTAGCAATGATCTTTGGAAACCCATGCAACGTAACAACATTCTTGCAAAAAACATCAATGATATGTTTTGTTCTGTCTATTTTCTTTATCTCCATTAAATGTCCATATTTTGTTAACCTATCAACCACCATGAGGATTTTGTCTTTCCCATATAACATGAGTAATCCTTCAATAAAATCCACATATATTTCTTCCCAATTTCGATCCAAAATTTGTAAAGGGTGGTGCAACCCTAGTAACATAATGTTTTCATTCTTATTCCTTTCACTACATCACAATTTGCTACATATTTTTGAGTGTCTTTATCCACTCCCTTCCAATAAAAATGATTCTCAAGTATTATAGTATGTTTTGAAAAAACTATCCTATAACTAGAGAATCATGATATTATTTTAATGCTCCTGATTTAAATTTTGATAATAAATTCAGGTACATTCTTTCTTTGTACCAAAAAATGTCATTTTTCCATTCAAATTTTGGATTTCGATTGATGTTGCCAATTATGGTATAAGAATTAGGGCCCTTGACATAATTGGCAAGTATTTCATCTAACCAATCAAGAACCACCGTTGATGTTGCTTATGATAGCACCTCCTCATCCTTTCATGAGAGTGCATCAACAACTATATTGTCCTTTTTAGACAATATCTCCATATCATAGGTGGCAATTTTATCTACAATTTTTGTTCTTTTGTGGATAATGTCTTTGTTATAGAAGGCATTTAAGGCTATTATCACCACTGCATAACAAAAACTTTCCTCCTAAAAGATATTGACACCATTTTGCAAATGCATATACAAAAGAAAGCATCCCTTTAACATAAGCAGATTTTAAAACCTCTTTTGAGAGATTTCAACTCTCAAATGGTATTGGATCACCTGCTTGCGTTAATACTACTTCAATTCCAAACCCTTAAGCATCACATTCTTCAAGAAAAGATTTTGTAAAGTTTGGAGTTGCTAACATTGGAGATGAAGAAATAATTTTATTTGACTCTTACAAACATTCTTCTACTTTGATATTCCACTTAAATAATTTTTTATTTAATAGATCCGAACCTGGTAATGTCAAATAAGCACAGTTCTTAAAATAACTTCAATAACACCCTATTAAACCCAAAATTCCTCTCAATTTGGATATGTTTTTCAATTTCACCATTTTGTGATTGCACTGATTTTGTTAGGATCTACCTTGATTCCCTCCTTCTAGATAATATCTCAATTTGGATATGTTTTTCAATTTCACCATTTTGTGATTGCACTGATTTTGTTAGGATCTACCTTGATTCCCTCCTTCTAGATAATATGAACAAGATATTCTACTGCTTCCTAATGAAAGTACATTTTGACATTTCTGTGTAGTGTTGATTTTCCTCTTAAATGTACATTTTGACATTTCTGCGTAGTGTTGATTTTCCTCTAAAATGGATATTACTTGTCCTCAGTACTTGAAATGTTCTCTTGATGTTTCGTTCTATACAAGAATGTCATAAAAAAAAACTTAACACTAACTTTCTTAGATAGGGCTGAAAAGTTCATTCATTGTTGGTTGAAAAGTGGCCAGTGCATTAGTTCACCTAAATGGCATAACTTTGTGTATTCTTGGCGCAATTTTTGCATTATCTTCTTGTTTTACACAGATCTACTATTATCATGACCTCAAATCTAATTTTAAAAAATATTTGGCTGATGAGGTTTGTCCAACATTTCATATATGAATAGAATGAGAATTTTGTTTATTACCATTATCTTCTTTAGCCCTTATTAATCTATACATAACTTGAAAGAACCATTCTTTTTGTGAACAAGAACAATTGGTGTTACATAAGGATTTCTGATTTTTGTAATATCTCCATGGATGAAAAGATCCTGAACTAATCTTTCTATCTTTGTTTTATGGTGATGGGAATACCTGTAAGACTTCAACATTGACAAGTTATATATCTAGTAATACTTCTACCATATGTTCAAGTCTTCTTTCTAGTGGCAACTCCATGAGTAGGTCTTGGAATACCTTTTGATATTTTTAAATTAGTTCTTGTGTCTTTGAATGCTTGGAATAAATTAATTCTAATGCTAGGGTCTCCATTTGATAAAATCCTACCACATATGTTCGTGTTCCCATATAAATTAATTTCTCCATCTGATGTGAGGATATAATTTGGGTAGGAGGTGATAGAAGCCTAGAACCCATACAACTTATATTATGTAGAATTAAGATTCTACCCCTAAGACTACATCCAGTTCCAGTGGGCATATTATGTAGAATTAAGAATCTAAGTTGTATAATTTTGTATTTCTAACTCTACCTTGTGGCATTTTCCTACATCCTCAATCATTTTTCCATGTACAGATATTGCTTTCATGTCTGGGACATACAAAAAGTTCTAATCTTCTTGCGACATTGATGTCGATAAAATTATGGGTGCTTCCAGAATCTATCGAGACCATAACACCATTTTTCTAGATATGCCCCTTTAATTTTAATATTTGTGGTTGAGCCATGCGAATTATGGTTGCCAAAAATATTTTCAGTAGTTTCTCATCTTTCAGAACATAAAATTTTGGTGGTTGTGTGATTCTTCTTCTCCATATATGCCTTCAATTAATCAGTGATTCGTCTTCATCCTTTGGCTCACACTCGTATACTTTTTTTATCTATCTTTTTTCTTGCATATATGTCTTGGGTCCCATTTCACTTCACATCCCGTACATCTACCTTCCCTTCTTTATTGAGCTCCCAGAATTCATTTACTTCCCTCTCATTGATGTGGTGGAAGATAGTTTGATTTCTCAATGTATGTGGTTTGGGAGAATTCTTGACTTGAATAAACTTTATCATATTTTTGGTATGACCTTAGTTTCGATTCTATCATTTTCACCTTACATCTAGCTTTTTCCATGGCCATATCAAGAAAAAGTCATAGGAAGCATGTCAAAAAGGTTTCATGTAATGCCTATTGAAAGAAAGGACTAGTAAGATTATATAATGGAGTAACTTAATCCATGGACAAACCCACCACCTTTCTAGTGAAATTTTCTTCCCTAATCTATTGGATCTCTGTCTGCAGTCATTGTTCCACCTCAATTGAGTGGAAGAATGCCAAAATTACTTTTCCCCCAGGGGTTTCGGCCCATTTTAAGACCACCCAGAACCTTGAAATTTAAAAAAATGAGTAGATCAGGGCAGAACAATGGATCGTTGGAAAAAATGAACTTGCCAAAAACCTTAGACTCATCCACAAATTAATGGACTCCATTATAAAATAAATTTTATATCACTCTTATACTTTGTAGTTTTCTTTTATAAATCTATATATCTTCTCGTAACAAACCTAGTAGAGCCATGACATTACCAATAGAATAAGTGTGACCCTTACTACATGGGTGCCTTCTCAAATGTCGTATGATAACGGCACTATAGACACTAATGACAACTTCCAGGCAAATCTTCGGTAAAGCATGGGAGACACTAATGACAAATTTACATCAGATTTTAGTCATTTTACTGATTTTACTTGCAGCATATTCACAACAAAGCTATCATAACCCTTATGCAGCCTCAAGCTAAGACCACTCTATAATATATATATAGCATGATGTGAAGGACACGGAGGGTTGTGACACAATTGTCATTATCACACCCATGACCCCACAAAACAACACAATATTTACAACCCATCCTAACATGGTCTACTACACACAATTTTTCCTTGTGTAAGATGCATATGTTTTTGAGCCTAGGACAAAATTTATTTCCTCTTTCTTCCTTACCAGTGATGGTCAAAGCGGCTCCCTATCACACTTCCCTATTTGATGTGACTGCATGCAACTGAACTGATTTTCCCTATGTTCAAACTCATCATCTTCTCTGATAGGCAGCCTAATGTTCTTTAAATTATATATTCAGCTTATCAACAGAATGACAATGCATTTTTCTTATGGATAGGTATGTATCTAAGAGTATTATAAATTAACTGTGCCACAGCATTCCCTTATTGCATTTTTAACAGGACCTATGATCTGAGCAATTGCTTGAAAGCCACACTTGCCTTTGGATCTGAGCAAACTTATTTTCATATTTACCCTTGCTTATCTGGACTCTCTCTCTCTCTCTCTCTCTCTCTCTCTCTCCCCAGCAGATTTTTATGCAGCAATTCCTGCACTAAAAAAAGTTTTGACCACAGGCCAGCATGGACAGAACCAACTCCGATACAACTGTTATGAACCAAACCATAAACCCTCTAACAGTACTTTGCAACACCAAACACAGAAATAAATGCACACTAGGCACAGACATATAAACTTGAACATATTTGTATAAGAACAAATAATCATTATTATGAATGTTATCAGAGTACATACAAATGAATCATATATTTTTAGAAGAATAAATAGTCATTAATATGAGTGTGAACATAGTACAAATGAACCATGTGATCATATATTTGTATAAGAACAAACAATCATTATTATGATTGTGATCATAATACATACAAATGAACCATGTGATCTCTTTACATGGAAATAATAGAGATGGGTCAGCGGCACCCTTGAGTGTTAAATTGATGATAATTAATACTTATTATATGTTATATGATTATGCTTTATTCTATAATATAATAGATATTATATTATTTTAGGAATAAAATGCAGCCTTCTTAGCAGCCTTACAAAAGCCAAAAACAAGCTCTTCAGTAAGATATCACACCCAGGTAGATAAGATAGGATAGGATAAATGTATTAATGCCCAATTACTGACCACAAACAGGTCAAAGGGACTGCTAAGTACAAATGTGTAGGATACAAAG
The DNA here is from genome assembly GCA_000404065.3 of Pinus taeda. Lineage (NCBI taxonomy): Eukaryota > Viridiplantae > Streptophyta > Pinopsida > Pinales > Pinaceae > Pinus > Pinus taeda. Next base: position 107,348 of record APFE031014571.1, read on the forward strand.
TGGATAGAGAGATAACATTCAAGAAATGTGAAGTCCTCTATAAACACAATCGCATTCTAGGAGTTTTACCTACCTAACAGTGACCATGGTTTACTACAGATTGAAATTACTTTCGTTGAAGAGAAGAAACATTAAAATATTAGTGATAAACAGATCACATAGCGTGCAGACTTATATGCTGGTGCCATACAATTGAATAGTATATTAAATAAATGCAATTTTTATTATTTTAGAAAAAAAGATAAAATTAGAGACCACAAATTTTACATTTCCTCAAAGAATATATCATTAAAAACTAATAAACCCAAGCATTTTCATCTGTTTGTTAATTCCAGCATGCAGAACATCTAAGCAAATAGCTAAACACCATATTTTCCAAAAAAGATTTGGCATTTCAATTTTCTAATAGATGCATCATTCACTCAACTAGAGCTTGATGAAATAAATACCTCATGGTTGCTAGAGTGCAAATCCACCGGATAAACTATATCAACTCTCTCCCCCAATCTCAAGTTTGGGGACTTCTGCCAAGAACTACATAGTGAACCCAAGGCCACTTTGCCCCACAGAACTTGTCCTGTGCACTCAACTGCAAGGCCACGAAGAATTCAGCTAGGAAACCTTTGCAGGGCAGTTATTATATCATTGACCAACACCACTAGTTGGTATAATTGCATGACACTCTACAACTTATAAAAGATCAAAAGTGAAGAGCAAGTGTCAAAGATATAACAAGGAAGTACACTCAAAGGTTTTAAATTGCAGCTCATAGCACCTTCCCCCTCATTTACTAGACGTCAGAGATACATATTGCTCTGTCTCGACTCTCAACTAAATTTAAATTAACAAATTAGAAATGGGTTATAAGAGATAGGACACACCTAGCTGAGGCGACGAGGCCTTCCCACAGCTCACAATTTTATGGTCCGCTGCAAAAAGTTATAAACAATAAGATCAAGAATTTTGTGCTGTTGAAATAATACCTGTAGAAGACATAATTGATAAAAATTCAATCCAAATTACGCCAAAGATAACACAAGAACTTTAAAATGATAAGTAAGAATGGGATAGAAAGAGTAGAGGAATCCATAAATGAAGTTGACATATACCACAACTAACAAATAATAGTGTAAGATTATGAGCATCTACATCAACGGAAAGTTTCCCAATCTCAGGTAATATAAAACTAACTGCAGATAGTTCATTGCATCCCTGTTGAGTTGACGTTCTCAGTAAGCGCTCATGAGTCAACCGATAAACTGAGGAATCCTGTTAATAGCAACCATCATATTAGAACAGGATCCAGAATAGGATATGCATACACATGTACATGTATGCATGTGTATATGTGTATGTATGCAAATGTATGTATGTATGTTGGAGAAAGAAAATATCGTTAAACACCTGTTGAACTCTTTAATATAGTGAATCCATACCTCTAAAGAGTTATGAATGGGACTAGACAACAACACATTTAGAGGCCAGAAGTTTTTCCCTGGCACTTCATCGCTCACATGTCCAGAAAATTTAACGGTCATTTTGATTCTATCAGCGGAAAACAAAAACATGATTACTGATAGAGTTTAATAATTCATCATTAAAAGATTATTTTCCAAGATATAACATACAGATGTACAACTCCATAATCTCATTGCAGAAACAAGAACTGTTTCAATGTATGCAGTTTTTCACCAAATTTCTCACAATCAATCTACACTGTAAATAAAAATCACCAATATTGTGTTTGGCATGCATACTACCCATGCAAGAAATATAGCAGTAACCATGACGCAAGGGTTGAGTTAAATTTGTTGCTCACCACATCAGGGTTAAATTTATAAGTTTAAGATAAGAGAAACACCGTACAGATATACAACTCCACAATCTCACTCAAGAAAAGAGAATCGTTTCAACACATGCACTTTTTCAACAAACTTCCTATAAACCCCCCTTCCGGCAGTGGTACCTATAGTTAAATTTCACTTTGATTCAGCAGGGCAGATTGGAGAAAAGACTAATCTTGGCTATTCTCACAGATCCCAATGCACAGGCCTCCAGGGCCAAAATTTCAACAAAGGCTCATTTTGTTCGGTATCATGCATACTTGACATGCCACATTGAAATTTTGGTAAAAGAAGGTTTTTTCAAGCAAAATTCAGCAAACTAAAGGGAACGTGGGCATAATCATGCATAAGCAAAAGGTGGCAAAGTACATTTACGTTGCATGAGAGATGTTTTACTGTTTACATTGCATGTCATGCATAGGGCCTCTTATCACATTGTACCAGCCTCCTGGAGCCTAAAACAGCAAAAAACTGGAGTTCTAGCACCCAAGCAAACAAAAAACAGCAGTTTCCAGGTCACATGTGCTGGTTATTCAAGTGGGCCTACAGAAAACACCCCAGCTCCAAACTGGGCATGTTATAGCTCGTTGAAATCATCATAATCTGGCCCACCCTCCTCAACCAAAACGATGGACAAATATTCCAAGGTGTTTTCTCCACAAGAAAGTTTTTGGTACTAGTCAATTCGCATGCCAACTTCAATGTGTGGATCAAGGATGGTTCCTCTAAGTCAACGTTTGGCAACCAAAGAGAAGCTGAGTTCCATTTCTAAGTGATCAAGACTTTTTAGAGAATATTTCAGCTGAGATCAAGTCAAACATGAGAATGTTGGACTATTTCTTGGGAAGCTGACACAGCATTCAAGGTTTAACAACTATTTCAAGCATGAATCAAGGCAACATTGGTCATTATTTTCAAGAAATAATAATTTATGGACCTTATCTTCCCTAGATGGATGGATCAATCCACCTCTTTGTTGGGATTTATTATTTCTCATTTTAGGTGTGGCTTCATCCACCTTCTTTTATTAATTTTCAGTTTCTAGCTGTGGTCTCTGGCATCTGATTGAGCTGAAAATATGTATCTAATTTCTCCACCCATGCTCTGGCAGATTACTTGGGACTCGAGAGAGCCATCAAATGGGGGAGGTATAATCTCCCAACAGTACGTTGTACTATTGTAGATCTGATCATTTGCGTGTATGAGCCTCCTGCTCGCTTCCCGTTATTGCCTTGCTTGAGCTGACAATAATCTTTGAAGCTCAAAACTCCTCTCCTTGAGACTGCCACTCACGAAAGTACTCCCCCATAGGCATCTTGTCCTGCCCTAGCTGCTCTCCAGCACCGGGAGCCAAAAACGTAGGTATGGTAGACCTCATGGGTCCATTATAGATGTGAGGGTGGGTCTAAGGAGACTAATAATCAAACTTATGGGATCCCCCTGAGCTCTCTCCTCCTATGAAGTCCCTGTGAATGTCCTTGTTACGACTTTGTTGCCTCATCTCCTCTAACATCTCTCTCTGCCCCTTTTCTAGATCATTCAAAGCCTTCAAGAGGCTCTGAAAGATTGCATCATCTTTGTCCCCCATGCTTGTTCCCTCCTTCACCTACTCAGGAACCTCCAGATCTGGGGCAATCTCCAACTCCCTTTCTCTACTCCTGTATCTCTGCATCCTGTAAGTTATATTCTCCTTATCTCCTAGGGTCAAAGAAAAAATCTCACACAGCTGGCCAGATCACAGCTCTGATACCACTGTAAGATTCCTAATAGGAAGCAACAGTGACAACAAGAGGAAATAACAACATGCACACACAAATTTCATCCCATGCAACAAATAAAACATTAAACACCAGAATTTAGGCCAAGCTGAGCCATTTTATTAACTGAATAAGAGAGAGTACAATATATATGGAGATAGTGGAACCTGTGCTTGCTACAGCAAACAAGGCAATAAACCAAGTGGAGATGAATGCACCCAAGTGCTGAAAATGGCTATGCTGAAGTGACTGCGCCCAACCAACAATCGACTATTGCACTGCTGAGAAATAACTGTTGTTGTAGCCCTCCAAACTGCTCAGAAAATTCAACCAAATTAGCCACCGCCTCTAAACCCCGAACCCACAAAAACCCAGCAAGGGTTTTTGCTACATCCCGCTAGTTTGGGAAGGCCTAAAAACTGCGCACTCCTTGTTCTACCTGGAACATGCACAACTAAGAAGAATGTGTTGTTATCAACCAAGCTCTCTCCGGAAAACCCCTCCAAAATGTCTCTCCAATTTTACCAGCAATACCTTCAAATTTCCTGGCAATATTCTCCCCTCAACTCCCTCAGCTCCACACCCTGCACAAACCCAGCTAGAGATCCTTTACTGCCAAAACGTACCAGAAATACTCCTCCAAGATCCCAGCGCTTCAGCCCACCAAAATACCCAAAATCTCCAACAAATACCAAAAGACCAACTCCTCCTGGAAAGCCTGGAAACAAGGGTGCACTATAGCTATTTCCCCAAGGGTGCGTATTCCTTCTTTTGCACCCAGTCTGCTCCAAATGATGGCCAATTGTACCTGCATATCCTCCCGTGTTAAATTTGGCATCTAGGGCCAAGCATCACTTTGGACCAGTGTTTTAAAACTCCAACTCGGCCGAGGGTCGACTCCGACTCGGTATCGACTCGGCCGGCTCAATTTCAATGACTCGGTCGTTGTAAAAAATACATTAAATATTTATTTTTTATAAAAACACATAATTTTAAAGATTTTCATTCATGTTTCCAAACACACAGCATTAGAATATAGATAGAAGACAACATATGATCAAAGTGGGCTCATGAATATATCCATTATATCAAAATGATACCCAGTGCATTGTCCAATACATACACGATGATGATATAGAGATCAAAACAAAAACACATAACCAAGGAGGCTATAAATGGCCTCTACAACAAAAGTCTGTGACCAGTACTACTGGCTACTACTAGAGTTGCCAACATCATCTGGCTTAGTGTTACTTGGGAGCAGGAGTGAAAGTGGGGAGCGAGAGCGAAAACGGGAGCAGGAGTGACATTTTCAGAAGCTCCTGGTTTGGGAGCGAATCCAGAGGGGTTTGACAACCAATGTCACTAACATCAAGGTACATAGAGGGATTGGTGCTCTTGATTAAATACGAGTTCCATACCCTAATACATGACAAAATTCAATGGAAACATTGCAATCCTCCAATCCTGAAATCCTAAAAAATTGTTAAGTCTGCTGGATTTTGAATGAAATCTAAAATTCTACTTTCTCCATATGAAATCCAACGAGGCCGAAACCACTCTCAAACATCCTGAGTCATTTCATGGTAATGTTAAAAATTTAAGTAAAAGGATGAAAATGAAGATTAAGGAGAATGTCACTTTTACTTTAAGAATTTAACATTACCATGAAATTTGAATAGCATATCAATACTAGGAGAGGGGAATGGACCCCAAATATCACTTAACCAATTTAGAAAACACCTTGGAGTCCCCAACAATCAGCTAAATGTTAAAAAGTTAAAAAAAAATTAGAAAAATCCATGTTTTTTTGTGTGACTGGCCGGATTTAATGACTCAGACGAGTAGATGTGGAAACGGCCGAGTTGGCTGCGTCAGCCATGACTCGGCCTCCCGAACCGTTTCCTCCACCGAGTCATATTTCTGGGCAATGAAACGGATCAACTCGGCCATTTCCGTTTCGAATCGGCCGAATTTTAAAACTATGCTCCAAAGGTCACATGTCAAAATCTCCTTGTGGTTTCACACCCACAAGCTTGAGTGCAAAGCCCACACCTTGGGTTCTAAGCCCACAAACCACTTTTGTGGTGCTTCTTCCTCCAAACCTTGAACCCTAGGGCTTGGAGTACCTCCTAAGTTACCAATCTCAACAGTGGACCATGTCGTTAAGGCGTTGGGACTCCAACCTGTACGAGGGTCATCAATTATAAATTAATAATTATATAAATAATCAATTATAATTTTTATTATTAATGAATTTAAACTAAAATTGAAAAATTTTTAACCTATTGTGCTTCTTGGTGTGTAATTTTTCAAATACAGTGCAATTGCACTGGCATCTGGAGGAGCTACATGTTTGGTTGAGCACTTGAATGGCAAGCTTTTGGAGATTGAGTACTCTACCACCATAGCGCCTCCACCGCGCATCTACAACAAATAAGAGAAACATAAGAAAAAAATTGAAATTTGAAAGTTGAAGCAAAGTATGAACTTTAAGAGATAATGAAATTTGAAAATTGAAACAAACTAAAGCTTACTTGGCATTTTGGTTGTTCTATCATGGATAGCCATGTCAAAGCTAAATGTGCCACTTGCCATCCTGTATATCTCCATTTCTTTAGAGATTTCTACAAGTTCTGTTGAGATGACACCATCTTCTAAACACGAGTGAAGAATCCATCCATGACCTCAGCAACAAATATGAAACCACAGGAGTAAGAAAATGTGGGGTTCAGGTAGATCCCTACAACATGAATGGGACGATGGAGTGTATTGTTCCATTGCTCATCAATCACTTCCCATATCAAGTTGTTTCTCAAACACCTCATCCCCCTTATCATCATAATAGTTGTGAATGGATTCTTTGGCCTTATCCATGGCCTCATCCAAGTAGCCCATTGCAGGCCTGTCTCCATCAACTAATCGAATAACTTTTACCAAAGTTTAGTAATGCTACACACCTCCTGCACTCCCGCCCATAAGTTTTCCTGGTATGAAACTAGTCTGCATATGGCCTCTCCCTCTGGTTGGCTGCTAAATGACAAAGCACGCCACTCCTATGAAATAAACATTCCTTTCACGTCCTACATAGAATTCAAGAAAGATTGAAGAGATATGAAGCTAGTGGCAAACCATGTAATAGCAAGGCACACCAACTCCTTGTTATTGGTGAATGTTCTCATCAAATAAAGCACAAATGCATGATTATATATAAATTTTGTAATGTTTTTTGATGATTCAACAATATCCCTAACAAAATGAATTTTTCCTATTTCCTCCAACATCAAATCAATGTTGTGTGCAACACAAAGTGCCCAAAATAAGTTAGGATGTCTCTCCATAAGCATCCTACCAACAATAACATAATTTGCAGCATTGTCTATTATGACCTGGAAAACATGTTGTGGACCCACCTCCTAAATGAACACGTCCAACAAATCGCATAATAATCGTGCATCTTTGATATGTGCAGATGCATCAATAGTTTTCATAAACATCGTCCCCTTGGGACAATTAACCAAGAAGTTAATAAGGGTTCTACCTTTTTGAAGAGTCCAACCATCTAACATCACAATCCATCCCGTCTGTGCCCATGATGCCCTGAACTCTTCCAATCTTGTAGTGCATTCACCCTTTTCATTTTGAAGAATATTGTTGATTTTTGGGTAGCATTGGATGTGCTCTAGCTCCAAAATTTTGAGGGGCTAGAACACATAAGATCTCCAAGACCCAGAAATCGTTTGGTGAAATTCCACCCGGATTGTATTTTATTAAAATAATTAATATTCTTAATGAGGTTCCTAAGTCTAAACTTAGGAAAATTAAAATATTAATGGGTATTAATGAAAATATGGGTGAGAAGCTTCTAAGAGACGAGGATCAAGTCTAATTTAATCTTAGCCGTTGATTAGAGATTAGATCACGGTCGTTGATTTCTCAACAAGAAAAGTATAAAGGAAGGTTTGGGGTCAGTTGGAGAACACACACACAGAGATTGAGGAAATCTATTTTCTGAGGTGAGAAGTTCTCAGCCGGAAAATCGATTGAGGAGATCTTATTGCTAAGGGGCAGGGATAGTTCAGGAATACAGACAGAGAACCGGAGAGAAGCGTGTGGAGGTAGCGCAATAACCAGGAGAGTTGACGTTGGGTCAGTCTGGGCCCACGCAGCCTTGATGCAAAGCCAGAAGGGCCGGCGCAGAGGGAGAAAGCTACCTTCCACACAGAGAGTCGGTACTGTCATGAACTATCGGAACAGTTGAGAAAGATGACGCAGAGCCTTAGAGAGCTCCACGCAAGCCCACGCAGTTATTGCGAAGGGGCCGCGCAGTTGTAGCTGGGGCTAGCCAGTATTGTTGTCAGATCAGCCGAAATCTGTCGGATGAAGTGAGGTAAAACTCACTCAAGTTTTTCGTCATTGTATTTCTCTATCACTGATTTGTTGAGAGGGCAACCAGCATTTGTATTCAGAACTACTACTTAATAATAGAAAACCCTCAAAGTTGTTGCATCGGTTTTCCCGCATTGGGTTTTTCCGGGGACCTTTAGTCCAAAAATAAGTGTGTCCTTTGTGTGGTTGTCTCATTTATTTTTCAGTACTTGATCTGTATAGTGGTGTAGGCTGTAGTGTATTTGCATTAATATTTTCTGAATATTTCTGAAAATAACTTGTTAAAATGAAGAACACAAGTAGGTAATGCAAATCAGTTTACTGCAGTAGGATTTCTCGTTTGTTAGATTCAGAAATTTTCACATGGTATCAGAGCGATTGCAGATCAAGGAGGACTGAAGCCATCGGCGGAAGGACAGAGGAAAATCTGTGTGAAGACAGTTGTCCCGAGAGAGCGCAGTTTCTGGCCAAGAGAGCAGAGGAGGGGTGCCGCAGTCACCAAGGGAGGATCACAAAGCCTGTGTCAGCGTGATTGGCTGACATTGTTACTGCAGAGGGCAACGCAATGGTTACTAGGCAAGAGCAGAGAATGTTGAGTCTCAGTGTTCCGGTTGCTATAGCTAGAGGTGCAACACAAATTTCATCTGGAGTTGCTAATGGGGTGTTGATTCTGTTCATGCAGAACAGTACCTAGTGGGGCAGAAGCAAAGTAGAGGGAATCAGTTCCTTAGAAGATTTCTTGCCAAGAAATCTAGATCCATTGTTGAGCAGCAACAAAGAGAGATCAGAGAGGGGTGATTCAACAACGGTTAGCAGAGGGATTTTCGTGAAGGAAATCGAAATTCAAAGGGAGCTTGTTCCTTAGAGTACTTATAGCGCCAAAGAAATCCAGATCCGAGTTTTGTTGGGGCAGCAGCGAAAGAGGGAGAAGAGAACTAGTTCTACATACATTTTAGCAGAGATGGTCGTTAATGGACTAAGGGATCATGGCAGGTTGGATGGAGCATCCAACTTCGTCATTTGGAAGGCAAGATCCTGGCAGTTTTGGACAAAAATCTAGTGTTGCAAAAAACGCAATTTAATCGACTTTTTGAATCAACCGATGTTACTACCCGATTTTTATAAAGTTTTTTTCGAAAAAATTGCTAAAAAAATCACGATTCGAGCAAAAGAAATCGTGGGGCACCAGGACAGCGCGTTTTATAAGCGATTTCATGAGTTTTATTTCTCATTTTTAGCAGACAATGGACTTGTTTGAGAGCTGAGGAGGAAAGAAAGGCGTCTACTAGAGCAGAGAAGGAGAAAAACGGGAGATTTTAGCATCCCAAGCAAGAGAACTTCGTGTTTGCACCAAATTTCTTTGGCAAACCGTGGTTTCCAGGTATGGGCACCAAATTTGGCCATTTTGTTTTGGTTTTTTTCTTGTTTTTACTTGGATTTCTATAACTCATTGATTATCAATGATTTTTAAGTGGATTTAATAGTGTTTTTTTTCATTTTTGTTGCATAGAGTAGAAAAGGTTCATTTTGGTCAAAAATGCAAAAACTTGATTGTTAAATTTATTAGTTTAATTTTTTCTTGTGCTCTATTTTTTTGCATCATTTTTTATTGGGTTTGAATGTGCTTACAAACATGCCAAGGAAATTGGACCCTTTGTGGGAATTTGGTGAACTTGATGGAAGGTTTGATAGATCAAACTTGTCTTGCAAGTTGTGTGGGCATCATATGTCAGGTGGGGTTTATAGATTGAAGTATCACCTTGCACAAATCCCTGGACATGAAGTAGGGCCTTGCATCAATACAAATGCAGAAATCATCCGAAGAGCCATCAGATCATTAGAAGAATTAGAACAAGACAAAGTGACCAAAGCAGATCTAAAGAAGCAACTAGCAGGGAAAGTGTTATGAGGTGAATATAAAAGTGGTACTGGCTCTACTTCAGCATCAATGTCTACAACTAACCCTGTAGCTACCTAATCATTTTTTGTTCCTAGAACCACAGCTGGTTCACAACCATCTATCACTTCAATGCTTAAAAAAAGGAGAAAGAACAAGCTGACAAGTTGTTGGGCAAGTTTCTCCTTTGGAGTGATATTCCTTTCAGCGTTGCAAAGGATAATCCATTTTTCTAGCCTATTGTTGATGCTATTGCAATTGTTGGCCAAGGGTACAAAATCTCTTCTTATGATGACTTTAGAGGCCGCATTCTTCAAGATGAAAAGGTTGACTGCACCAAAAGATTGGAGGAGTTTAGGGCATCATGGGTACAAGCAAGATGCACTGTGATGTTAGATGGTTGGACCAACCAAAAGGGGAGAACCCTTGTAAACTTCTTGGTTAATTGTCCCAAGGGGGCAATGTTTATGAAATTTGTTGATGCATCTTCACATATCAAAGATGCAAAATTATCATGTGATTTGCTGGATGTGTTTATTTTGGAAGTAGGTGCAAAACATGTTGTCCAAGTCATAATGGACAATGCTCCAAATTATGTTGTTGCTGGCAGGATGGTTATGGAGAGGCATCCTACTTTATTTTGGACACCTTGTGCTACACATTGTATTGATTTAATGTTGGAGGACATAGGAAAATTTTCCTTTGTCAAAGATATTGTTGACTCATCAAAAAGCATTACAAAATTTATATATAATCATGCATCTATGCTTAGCTTGATGAGGAAAATCACCAACAACAAGGAGTTGGTGTGCCCCGCCATTACATGGTTTGCCACCAGTTTCATCTCTTCAATTCCTCTTGAATTTTATGTGGGTTGTGATGAGAATGTTTCTTTCAGATGAGTGGCGTGCTTTGACATTTAGTCGCAAACCAGAGGGAGAGGCCATATGCAGATTAGTTTCATACCAAGAAAACTTATGGGCGGGAATGCAAGAGGTGTGCAGCGTTACTGAACCTTTGGTAAAGGTTCTTCGATTAGTTGATGGTGAGAAGCCCGCAATGGGCTATTTGTATGGGGCCATGGGCAGAGCTAAAGAATACATTCGAGCCTACTATGATGATAAGGGAGATGAGGGTTTTCAGAAACAACTCCTCCTATAGGAAGTGATTGATGAACAATGGAACAACACACTCCATCGTCCCATTCATGCTGCAGGAATATACCTGAATCCCACATTTTTTATCCATGTGAGTTCTTATTTGATGCTGAGATCATGAATGGATTCTTAATCTGTGTTCAGAGGATGGTGCGATCTCCAACAAACGTGCAGAAATCTCCAAAGAAATGGAGATATACAAGATGGCAGGTTGCACATTTAGCTTTGAGATGGTTGTGGTTGATAGGAAGACTAAAATGCCAGGTATTTTTTAGTTTGTTTCAAATTTCATTCTCTTCAAGTTCATAACTTCATACTTTGATTCAACTTTCAAATTTCATTTTTTTTCTTATGTTTATCTTATTTGTAATTTTATTTAAATGCATGGTGGACTCGCTATGGTGCCAGAGTACCCCATCTGCAAAAGCTTACCATTCGAATCCTCAGCCAAACATGTAGCTCCTCAGGATGCGAGCGCAATTGGAGTGTATTTGAAAAAATACACAACAAGAAGCGCAACAGGTTAAACTTAAACTTAAAATATTCCAAATTTCCAATTAATTTTTTGACTTCATTAAATAATTTTTTTTATAATTATTGTTTTATGATCTTTGTACAGGTTGAAGTCCCAGCGACTTAATAACATGGTCTACGTCTACTATAATCTTCAATTGTGGGTGAGCCAACTTGAGAGGATACCTGATATGGAGACCATCTCATTGGATGGGATTGACACCACTGCTGCATGGAGGGTTGAGGCCGAGAGGCCTCTCATGGACTCTGTCGATGATTGGTTAGAGTAGGAGGTAGTGGAAGGCGTAGAGGAGGAGGAGGAGGAAGAGGAGGAGCAACAAGAGGAGGAGGTGACACCACCTACCCAGGCTACCCCTGCCACCAGTAGAGGACATGGTCTACCTCCTGTAGCTACTAGTTCTTTAGCTTCTAGAGCACAGCAGAATCCACTGCCAACTCCATCGGCATCTACATCTAGAAGGAAAGGGAAAACTACCGCATTTTCTCGCAAGAGGGGCAAAGGAAATCAGTAGTATTAGTTATTTGGTTCATTTCATTGTATATGACATTATGACTCATGATATGAGATACATTATTATATTTTTTGTTGATATTTTGAGGCGAAGTTGGGACTTAGGAGTCAGGACTTACTATTCAGGACATGATTCACTGTTATGTGTGATGTAGCACTAGAAATGATATTACACATCTTATATATCAGTTCTTTTATCATATTTATGTGTCAATGTATTTATTTTATGTTGTAGATGCTTTAGATATTAAAAAAATTGAAAAAAAAATGAATATTTTTGTATTTTATGATTTTTTCCCGATTTTTATTTCCCCTCACCGATTTAATCCCGATCGCGATTTTCGCAACATTGCAAAAATTGCATCAAGGATTATGCCTTGAGGACGGTTGATGTTTCGGTTGATGTTGATCCTCTCAAGAAGTACGAGGAGACTCAGGCAAAAGAAAAATGCATGATCTTGGATCGGGTCAAGGATCATGTGATCCCACATATTGCTAAGAAGGGCACAACAAGGGAAATGTGGGAAGCCTTGACCACATTGTACGAGGGAACTTTTGTTCAGCAGCAGATGTTGCTTGAGAGTCAGCTTGAGACAATTTCAAATGCAGAAGGGAGAAGAAATTGATCCCTTCCTTCTCAAGTTGCAGAGGATTCGTGACCAGCGAACTTCCGTAGGGTCTACACCAGATGGTGAATTCATGGTCAGGACTGCCTTGAATGCAGTCACTGAAGACTGGGAAACCTTTGTCCAAAGCATCTTGGGCAGGGCTTCTCTTCCCAGTTGGGAGGAGATGTGGGCAACTCTTCGACAGGAAGAGATCAGACAGTTGACCAAGGCAGGAAGCAACAGCAAAGGGATCAGAGTCAAGAAGGAGGAAGAGGAGGATGCAGCTCTCGCATTAGTGGGACAGCAAGGGCAGCAGAAACGAAAGAAGGACATATCCAAAGTCAGATGCTTCAGATGTGGAGAAATGGGTCATTTCGCCACGCAGTGCCCTTGGAAGAAGGGCAAAGAAGAGAATTCTGACTCAAAGGTTGCTCTAGCGAAAGCTGACGGAGAGGACGATGATGATTGTGCCATGAGTGCTCATGCACCTCTAGAGAAGAGGTGGAGCGATATTGAGCTGTAGTCGAGAGGGCTACAGTGAAAAGATAGGATCCTTGAGGTGCCCAAACTCTTGGATCACATACGGCTACGGGAGCCCTTAATGACAGTGGCAGAATGACGCGAGTCAGTTGGTGCGAGGGATGATGGAGCAACAGTGGCAGAGCTAGAGTGCCAAAGTCTGAAGCAGTGCAGTGGAGTGTTGCAGCAGTGCAGAAAGCACAGAGCAGATACAACAGCGGTGCAGTAGCATCAGAGGGTTAGCACAGATTAGCAGCAGAGGTAGCTTCAGTGTCAAGGGTCATCCAGACTGACCAGGATGTCAGCTTTTGGGTGACTTTTCAGTTGCTTACTTCTCAACAACTAAGTTGCAGTGCAACAATTAGCAGTGGCGGTGCTATGGGCAGCATGATGCAGCGTATTGAGAGGGAGCTGCAGTACGAATGCAACAGTGACAATGCTAGTGTCATGGGCAGTAGTACAGATTGCAGCAGCGTAGTGGATGAAGGGTAGCAGGCTGAGTATCAACAACGTAGAGGACCGATGTCATGGATGAGTGTGATACTTCTGCTATGAAGTATTGCTAGAGCACATTCCTCACTAAGAGGGAGTGTTGATTTTTGGGTAGCATAGGATGTGCTCTAGCTCCAAAATTTTGTGAAGAGGCTAAAACACATGAGATCTCCAAGACCCGGAAATTGTTTTGTGAAATTCCATCCGGATTGTATTTTATTAAAATAATTAATATTTTTAATGAGGTTCTTAAGTCTGAACTTAGGAAAATTAAAATATTAATGGGTATTAATGAAAATATGGGTGAGAAGCTTCTAAGAGAGAAGGATCAGGTCTAATTTAATCTTAACCGTTGATTAGAGATTAGATCACGACCATTGATTTTTCAACAGGAAAAGTATAAAGGAAAGCTTGGGGTCAGTTGGAGAACACACACAGAGAGATTGAGGAAATCGATTTTTTGAGGTGAGAAGTTCTCAGGAGGAAAATCGATTGAGAAGATCTTGTGGCTAAAGGGCAGGGATAGTTCAGGAATACAGACAGGGAGGTGGAGAGAAGCTTGTGGAGGCAGCACAATAGCCAGGAGAGCTGACATTGAGCCAGTCTAGGCCCATGCAGCCTTGACGCAGAGCCAGAAGGGCCAGCATAGAGGGAGAAAGTTGTCTTCCACGCAGAGAGTCGGAATTGTCGGGAACTATCAGAATAGATGATGGATCCCATTTGGGATTCGAAACGTTGGTGTAAAAATTCTCTTACTGTGGTTTCTCCGATCAAAGATTCGAAAAGCACACACCACAGATCTCTAAAATCCAACTATCAGAATAGCCGAGAAAGATGACGTAGTGGGCAAAAGAGTTGACGCAAAGCCTCAAAGAGCTCCACACAGGCCCACGCAGTTACTGCAAAGGGGCAGTGCAGTTGCTACCGGGGCTAGCCAGTTTTGCTGCCGGATCAGCCGGAATTTGTCGGGTGAAGTGAGGTAAAACTCACTCAAGTTTTCCGCCATTGTATTTCTCTATCATTGGTTTGACGGGAGGGCAACCAGCATTTGTATTCAAAACTACTGCTTAATAATAGAAAACCCTCAAAGTTGTTGCACGGTTTCTCGCATTGGGTTTTTTCGGGGACGTTTAGTCCAAAATAAGTTTCCTTTGTGTGGTTGTCTCATTTCTTTTTCAGTACTTGATCTGTATAGTGGTGTAGGCTGCAATGTATTTGCATTAATATTTTCTGAATATTTATGAAAATAACTTGTTAAAATGAAGAACACAAGTAGGTAATGCAAATCAGTTTATTGCAGTAGGATTTCGGGTTTGTTAGATTCAGAAATTTTCACAAGTATGCCCTCTCAAATCATCATAGGAAGGGGCTTTGTACCTCGAACCAACAATAGCAATAGCATCAACCGCAAGCTGGTAAAATGGATAGTTCATAGAAATGTTGAAGGGAATGTCACTCCATAGAAGACACCTGCCCAACAGCGTGTCAGCTTCTTCCTTCTCCTTTTTTTTAAGAGTTGACGTGATAGATGGTTGTGCACCATGTGTGGTTCTAGGAACAAAAAATGATGAGGCAACTGTGGGGTTGATTGTAGAAACTAATGTTGAAGAAGAACCACTCTCACAGTCACCTCCCACCACTCCACCCCCTGCCATTTGATTCTTCAGAGCTTCCTCGTTCATTTTGGTTGTCTTTATATCTTCTAATGATTTGAGGGCTCTACAGATGATTTCTAGAGTTGTTTTTGTGCAAAGTCCTACTTCATGTCCTAGAATTTGTGCAAAGTGGAACTTTAATCAATATACTCCCCCTATCATATGTTGCCCACATAACTTGCAAGTCAATTTCGATCTATCAAACCCCTCATCGAGTTCACCATAGTCCCACAAAGGGTCCAATTTCCTTGGCATGTTTGTTGAACTCTTAATGTAAGATTGAACCTAGGGCACAAAAAGAATTTAAAGTTAAACAAATCAAATTAACAATCAACATTTTGAATTTTTGACAAAAAAATAACCTCCACTCAATGCAACAATAATGGCAAAAAACACACTCAAACCCCAGTAAAAATCATGGAAAAAACCTAGGGCATAAGAAGAATTTAAACAAACAAAATTAACAACCAACATTTTTAGTTTTTGACAAAAAAAAATCTCCACTAAACGCAACAATAATGGCAAGAAAACACACTCAAACCCAGGCAAAAATCATGGAAAATATATGGGTGACTAAGACACAAGGAGAAAACAAAAAAATAGGACCAAATTTGATGCCCATGCCTGAAATCCACACCCTTTTGAAGAAACTAGGTCCAAATTCAAAATTTCTTTGCTTGGGTTCCTAAATTCCTTCGGTTTTCTCCTCTCTCACCCTTGTCGATTAGTTCTTCTCCTCCTTAGCTCTCACCCTTGCCCTCTGATTGCAAAATGAAATAAAAGACAAAACCCAAATTAACCTTTTAAAATTCGTTGTTTTCACACGCCACGATTTTTATGTATCGAGTCGCAATTTTTTCAAAAAATTCATAATTAAAACGTGATTTTTTCAAAACGAAAAAAATCGTCGATTTAATCGTTTCAACAAACAAAAAAAGCGTGATTTCACAACACTGATTTTGTGGTCAGCATAGCTTGTTTCCTTGAGTTTGTTAATGTTGGAGCTTGTATATAAATATCAGTATGTTTTCTTATTCTTGAAGTAATACAAGTTGCATGTTATTTTTATCTCTTTAAAGGATACACAATGAAAGGGAAATATAAACATAAGTTGTTCAAGCTATCCATAGTGGTTTGATTATCTCTGGCTAAAATATCCTTCATATATCGCTATTAGGAAGTCTCTGGAGCACTTGTGTGGTACTTTGTGTTTTTCATTTTAAATTAAACCCAACACAAGGGCATCTACAACCATAGACACACCAACTGTTTGACAAAATTCCTCATACAAACTCCATAAAACTTGGAAATTTAAGGCGAATTTTGAGATACTTCCAGGTAGGTATCTTACACTTCCCTAATAACTAAGCCCTAGGGAGATAAGTCTTTTACACAAGTTCATCATGCTAACATAATTTATCACAATTCCCCAACGGGGGTACAGAAATTGCATAGAGAAGAAAATCAAAAGAAAGGACAAAATTGTCCTGCAAGACTTCTGAACTTGAAATTTGAACAAGTGTCTTGTTCAACATTTGTGGCTCACTGCAAGTCCTACCCGATACATCTGGGGAGGTAACAAATTTAATAGATGCAAACCCTAACTCTAGCCATATGACATTTAGGGTGTTCTATGTTATTTAATGCAAGTTTTGCCAAATCCTAACCCTAATTTACCAAAAAATAAGAAAAAGACAATTATAAAAGATTGACACACAATGGCTAGTGCATCAACGATGGAAGACCTTGAATGGAGAGAGAATGAGAGAGGAAACCTCTCGATCTAACCCTAGTGACTTTCATGAAGAGGAGATTTAAGGTCAAGGAATGTTATTCTTAGTGTCCTTGATGGATACTTGGTGAAAATTCCTGCATATGGAGATTTTAGAGCCAATAAAAATACAACATATCACGAAGACTTCATAAAACCCTAATTCTACAGCGTTAGCAAAATGGAAGAAAATACTCACAATAAATTAACACCATTCACCAAAGTATCACTTCATCAATCCAAAGAAAGTCTACTATCCATGAAATTTTATCTTCCCCAAGTCAATTCGCTAGCCTAGTGATCCATTGCATCTAAGAGAGAGAAAAAGGTTAGTGTGCATGCTTTCAAATGAGAAGAAACGAGTATGTGGGACAATGATCCTCCTAAATTCAACTTCCCTCTATTCATATGAGGGAAACCAAGTCGATTTAGGGTAAAATATATTAAAAGCCCTAAAATAATATCTTTAAGTGTTTATAAGTTAGCGGGTCACAAGCTAACCTAAAGGACAACTCTCATAATGATAAAACATAAGAGTTAGCCTCTTTTTAGCCCACAAGTGTGAGTAAAAAGGCTTCCAAAGGTGACATCGTCATCCAAAAGTCAAAATATCCATCAGTAAGGTGCAAAAGATGAGTCACATGAGTGCTCCTCACTCAGTCATCCCCTCATCAACAAGGTGTACAGTGGTAAAGCAACCCCTCCTTATCAAGATATATCCATGATCCAACCCCATGTCATCATCCTAGGCCTCATCATGATGACATCATAAGGCTAGGGCATGATGTCGTCATCAAGAAAGGTGTACCATCCCTTCCAAAGGGATCTCAAGTCATCCTCATCTATAAACTAGTCCAGGAACAGGGCAATATCCATCAAGAAGGTGCAAGGCCATCTTGGAGGCATCTTGTGGTCACCCGGGCACACCATTTTTCCTGGCAATGTCCTAGCTTCCTTGAGCAGTGTTTCAATCTGTAGACAAGGAGGAGAGGGTCATCATCAATGTCGGATCAATCCCACGGTCAACGCTCTTCTCTAGGTGGTCAACTTCCTGGATACAATGCTTTAAAGTGTCATCAAGTGTGGTCGGACATCCTCTCTGAAGTGTTGGAGAAGGATCAATCAATCCCTCACGGGATAGTTGTTGTACCTAGGAGACACATCTGTAACATACCCTCAAAATCAAGTGAGATCATCATCATAGGTAAAAAAAAATCTTACAAGTGTCACAGTGGACCATATTTAATGCAAAAGGCACAATAGTACTTCACACAAGCATCATCTTCAAATATCTTTCTAGCTTAGGGTTTGTAAACAAGTTACATCGTTAGATATGGGAGAGTTATCTAGAGGCCCTATTAGGTGCTTCCAACCTCAAGGGGAGGAAAAATTCTTAGGCCAACCCATTAATTAGCAAATGCAAATGAATAGTGGTATGATGGAGGTTTACTCCATGGAGGATGCCACGATCTGAGTACCGACTATGAAATACCATCATTCTTGAGCATTATAATATGCAAAGAGAGAAATCGTGGGATCTGAGTTAGTCCTTTCCTCCACCTATTTTTACACCCCTCTTGTTTTCCCTTTTCTTAAATAATTTTCTCTTTCTTGCGTAGCCTGGGCTATAAGCTTGATTATGCATTTATTACCCCTTATGGATGAGGCAGTGTCTCGCTCATCGGAGTTGGGATATCAAAGTTCCTTTTATTTTGACTTGTTATTGGCTTAGCCAGGAATTGGGTGAGGGTTGATGAGAGGGGTAGAGCTCAATCTAGGCTTTTGTCCACACACTTTCTTTTATCCTAGCCAATATTTTGCATTTGCTCTTTATGGCTCATGCTTTTTCTTTTCTTTTTGTTGCATAACCTCTGAGGGAAAAAAATTCGGGCTCCTACTCAAGAATGAGGAATTTAGGGAACCAATATTGGTGATAGATAGCAATCAACATAAAGTCAAGGAAAGATGATAAGTGACGTATCGATTACCATGGTACACAACATTAATCAGTGCCTCCTGTTCGTGCCCCCCCCCCCATATAGTGGAAAGAAAGGCTTGAAACAAGGTCACACTAAACTAGGATCTGGGGATAACCACCAAGGTGATGAATGGGAACAGGAATACAATAAAAGCGTTCAATCATCCAATTCAACCTATGGTTCATACTAATATGCTCTTAAACATCAAATGAAAGCATATGATGACAATCATGATTAGTGTATATTATAATGGATGACCCGTCTTCATCTAACGAGTAGGCTAGATGTCACAAATCACATACTAAAGCACAAATGGAGGGCCTTTGAGGCTAGCTATCTGTAGATCACATAGGGCTACTAGTCAACAAGCTGAACACAAAAAGAAAAGTTTTCTCCTAGGAGTCACCCATTTGGATGGGTAACATGGATCATGTATCCCTATGCCATGATCTAGAGGAAGTCTCCTATTTATTGATATTGTGTTAATTGGCCTAGGATTTTGGGCAACACCCCTATAAGGACCTCGCAAGTTGAGCATGTATGGCCTCCCAAGGTCTCACAAAACTAATGAGTAATATAGTGCTCCTATGTGTTGACCTTTTGGTGCCTCTAACTGCAAGATCACAAGAACAAAGGAATAATCAACCTAAAAGTGTTTGGTTTGGGCAGGGTTAGCCAAAGTGACTGGGATCTAACATTGAGGACCCATTTGGATGCGTAACATGGATCATGTATCCCTATGCCATGATCTAGAGGAAGTCTCCTATTTGTCGATATTGTGTGAATTGGCCTAAGATTTGAGGCAACACACGTATAAGGACCTCACAAGTTGAGCCTGTATGGCCTCCCAAAATCTCACAAAACTAATGAGTAATTAGTGTTCCTATGTGTTGACCTTTTGGTGCCTCTGTTTGCAAGATCACAAGAACAAAGGAATAATCAGCCTAAAGTGTTTGCTTTGGGCAGGGTTGGCTAGAGATGCCTAGTCCCATATGTCCCTCGCATATGGGACTAGGCATCTCTAGGCCAGAAACTAAAAGAGGGTGGAGAGAGAGTTATGACACTCCCTAAAATGATAGTGAAAATGACCTTTGATCTTGTAATAAATGGGACATTGAAATATGAAGTGTTCCTTGGTCTCGATCCCATGAAGACAGAAAAACAAGTAAATCCTATTTTTCAATGTGATATGATGATCAATTTTGACCCAAAGCTAATGAGAACCCACCCAAAATTTCCCAAGAAGGAACCTAAAAGCATGCATTTAGTACCTAAGCATTTAAGGGGGATGAACAATAAGGGTGTCCCTCGACTCCGTGAAATGCTCTACATATAAAGCCATCTTGGAGTTAAGTCCCTTGGTGGGTCGAACCAAGTAACCCAAATATGCTTTCTAAAATGTCTTCTCTAATAATCTTATTCAACTCCTACTCAATTTGTAGGAGTCAATAAGGGGACTAAGACTTTGAGGGATAATAAGATTGTCCCTCAACTCCATGAAATGCTCTACAATGTACACAAAAGGCCATTTTGGGGTTAAATCCACTAGTCAGTCGACCCACATAACCCAAATATACTTTCTAAAGATGTCCTCTCTAATAATCCTATTCAACTCCTAATTGGTTGGTAAGAGTCAACAAGAGGAATTACGAGTATCTAAAAAGGGGGAGGCAATCCCTTGAGATACCAATCAACTAGAATAGATAAGTGACTCCCACACACCACCAACAAGCCTAATCAACAGCGTTGGTAATGGTTATAGCTTCGAAAGAACAATAAGCAAGATAAGGTTAATAATCTCTACTAGTTGAAGAGGCAATGTAGCCTGGAAGCTAGTGCATAAGGGAGACCAAACCAAAGGTGGTTTCAATCCTAAAGGGGAGCCACACAAACTTTGCCTGAATAATGGCCTAGAGAACTATCCTCTTGCATTTAGTGATAGGACAAAACATGAGGACTTGAACTCGCTTTGTCATGGCCCAATATGACTCAAGTGAACTAGGCCCCAAAAGCTTTGAACTATAGAAAATTGTGGATCTAATAAGGTTGTCCATAAATTCAATCATGGACGAAATGTGTTGAAGGTGGTTTTGAAAGCACTGATGCTCAAGGAGAATGTCTTAGACATGGTCGTTGTTGATACAAGGCTAGAAGGCCTTCCTCAAAACAAACCCCAACCTAGAGAACTGAACACCTAAGTATGTGTAAGAAATGGTATCTCAATCTCCATACCTCATAAGTAAAAATGATACTCTAAGAGGAAGTTCTTCTACAAACTAAAACGCATGTCCTTGGTTTGCCAAGGTTGATCATTAGCTTATGAAGATCACAAATAGTAGATAAGGCATTAAGTTGTATTTATAACCCATATGGGGTGGAGGACAAAAGGATCACATCATTGGCAATAAGGAGGATGTAGATCAAGACCTGTTTAAGGAGGCACCCATCCCCTGTTGAAATTTTGATGTTCTATGTTGTAACAATCACTTATTACAAAACGTCTTTATGCAGAATATTAGATAAGCAACTGTAGATAGAACATAAATCAAATGCACAATAAAAGATGGCCAAGAACAAAATGAAACACAAAGAATTTAGGTCCAATGACCAAGGCAAAACCCACAAGGGAAAAACCAAACTAGATTATTCTTCTATTGGAAATTAATTTTCAGCGGAGATACAAAGTACAATGAGAGATCAAGAGAATGAGTAAGTTCCCCCAAATTTGAACAAGCTATAGCATGAAGATCACTAGTAGCAGCAGCAGATGCACACACTAAATCAACCATCCCCTCAACTGAATCAACACTGAAACACTGAATTGACCATGGATCACCAAGTTTTTCTCCTACTCTCCAAGTCTCTCTCTCACAATCTTCTTCAACTCTCTCCAACTCTCTCTCAAGTTCAAATTCTTCTTTCACAATGCACTAGTTAGGGGAGAAAGAATGAGGCACATATATATAGGAGGAGCAACGAATCCATGCCACAAAGGAGTAACTCGCATGCCAAGAGGAGTGTAACTCATACCCATTTAGGAAATGTAACTCATGTCATTAAGGAGGTACGCATGTCTTTGTAACTTATGCTTTTAAGAGAGAGTGTAACATATGCATTAAAGAGTGCGTAAGAGGAATATTTTATGACATGCTTTTATTGAGTGTAAGAGAGTGCAAGAGAATCTTTTATGACGTGCTTTAATGAGTGTAAGAGAGTGTAAGAGGAATATGCCATGCCAATAATGAGAGTGTAAGAAAATATTATTGAGGGTCGTGATTGACTGTCTTGAAATTCCTTTTAATAATAGTAATAATATCATAAAGAGGATAATAATAATATTGATGATAAAATATTAAGTTGAGATTGAACTATTAGGATTGATTAATGATAAGAAGTGATTTTTCATCAACAATACTTGATTACCAATTGATGGAAAGTTATTTACTATCTTGATACTTTCTATTTTTAGAAATTCTATTTTTGGACTTCTAATTTTAGAAATTCATCCTTGAGCTACCAATTTTCAACACTCCCTCTTATCTAGGGAGAAATTTCTTTCTACAACAAAGATCTTTGCTTTCTTTTCTCATCTTTGTTCATCTCTGCTCTATATCATCTGGAACAATGACATCTCACTCTAATGAAGAAGAATGAACATAGAGGAGATTCATCCATCACCCTATATTCACTTTGGAGGATTGCCACTTACCAACATATGACAAGGATCTCACATAACCAAGTCTCATCTCTACTTGGGGGGATAACCCACTTGACAAGGATCTCACATAAACAAGTCTCATATGACAAGGATCTCACACAACCAAGTCTCATCTTTGCTTCGGGGGATAACCCATTTGACAAGGATCTCACACAACCAAGTCTCATCTCTGCTTGAGGGGATAACCCACTTGTCAAGGATCTCGCACAACAAGTCACATCTCTGCTTGGAGGGATAACCCACTTGACAAGGATCTCGCACAACCAAGTCACATCTTTGCTTGGGGGGATAACAGACTTGTTAAGGATCTCGCACAACCAACTCACGTCTTTACTTGGGAGGGATCCACTTATCAATGCATGACAAGGATCTCGTACAACCAAGTCTCATCTCTGCTTGGGGGGATCCACTTGTCAACACATGACAAGGATCTCGCACAACCAAGTCACGTCTTTGCTTGGGAGGATCCACTTGTCAACACATGGCAAGGGTCTTGCACAAACAAGGCTCATCATCCATGACCAACCTCTCCAGGAAGTGTCACATCCGTCAATCCAAGTTGCTCTCTGAAAACCAAGAACTTCCCTTTCGGCAAAGGCTTGGTGAGAATGTTGACACTTTGGTCATCAATTGCTATATGATGGAGTCTTACTACTCCTCTCTGCACCATATCCCAGATATAGTGATATTTGATCTCAAAATGCTTGGACTTGTCATGGAACACGGGATTTTCTGCGAGTCGAATCCCACTCTTATTGTCACAGTAAATAACTATTGTGTCTAGAACATGCTCAAACAACTCTCCAAAGAACTTCCTCAGCCATACTGCCTCACAGCTACCCATGCTAGCAGCAATCAGAATATAGGGGTGCATCTTCCATTCATCAAAGGAACCACCGATAAAGTTGCAAAGATCCTAAGCATAAGGTTCCCTCAACCTTTAGGCCCCTAAGAACCATTTGTAGCTCCTTAAGGTCGGTAAAAGACCCTGTGGACCCTAAGAAGATGAAAGGTATTTATGTTATCCTTAGTGCATGTGGGACTCCCTACATTGGTGAGACAGGCCACTCAATAAATCAAAGCATTCAGGAGTATGCAGTCAACATCAAGCATGGGAGGACCCGCTCCTCAGCATTAGCAAAACATGCTGAGAAGACAAAACACCACATATGCATTGATTGAGGCACAAGTCATTGCAAGGATTGATCTTTTCCATCGCTGGAAGTTTAGGGAAGCGTTAGAGATCGAAAGAAGGCCTCGTAATCTAAATAGAGATGATGGGTGGAAGATTAGCAGTTGTTGGATCCTTTCCATCTCTTCTTAGGCTCTTCTTTTAGGGATTTTCCTTTTTCATGTTTTTCCTCCCTTCCTGGTTTTTATGTTGGTTTCCTTCTTTTCCAGCATTTGTTTCTTTCTTTATTCGAATTCTTGATATTATCCTTTGATTTATTTATATTATTTTTATTTCTTCATCCACATTTCATTCCCTCTATATCAAATATTGATCTATCTTTTAATTTTTTATTCTCATTTTAGCTTGTTCCTATCTAGATTATATTTCTTCGTCCTTAATAATTATAATATCTAGAATAATTAGGACAACAAAATTGATCAATTATTTAAAAAATCTAATATAATTAATTATAACTTTCAATTTTGACCCGAAATGGATTAAAATGTTGTTCTATTTTCTTTTCGGGTCCGGTTTTGTTGTTAAAGTGTGAGCTTGTTGCTCACCCGAAATTTCACATGGACCGTTAGATCTTAGGGGCATGATCGAACGGCCGAGTTGTTGTAGGACCACATTGGTATCGTGGGAAGTTGGTTTGGGCCCAAGGCTTGGTCTATGGACCCACAGATCGAGGCTTTGTTAGGCTCGGCTTTTACTTTGGCAAATGTGCCCTTTTTGTATATTATGTAACTTTGATTATAATTGGAATAGAAGGACCTTCGCTTGCTTTAGCAAAAAAAAACAATTATAACTTTCAATTTTGACCTTAATATCGATTTATTTATCATTTAATTAGGGCTTCCCTCCCCTATTCCTTTGGTTTAATTTGACCCTAATTATTGTTCTTTTTTATTTTTGATTGAATTTTCCGCTATTTTACTATTTTTAATATTATTTTTATTTGAATCAATATTGACCCTAATTATTGTTCTTTTTTATTTTTGATTGAATTTTCCAATATTTTACTATTTTTAATATCATTTTTATTTGAATCAATATAGCCGTTAGAATTGACTTTCTCCTCTTGACGCCCTCTAATTATTATATTTTTTGGATTTTTTAATTGAATTATTCTCCTATTTTTAAATATTATTTAATTTGAGTCAAACTAGCCGTTTGAATCTAACCTTTAGATTTGACTTTCTCTTATGGACGCCCTCTCTATTTAATCTGGTGCCTAGATTTGATTCTTCATCTTGTCCTGACGATGAACCACACTGGATGGTTCGAAACGCATCAACAAAATTTCTGCAATGTGATTTCTACCGAAAGATGTCTCAAAATCAAGATATGGATCACAGAAGCCTAAATTCAGAACAAACAAACAAAATCAAAATTATCAAATAATTAGAAAGTCCTAAAGGTGGGAATCCAGGTCGGATACCTTGTCTGCTATAGATTTATGTATGTAGGTCACCACACTTACCTAATGAAGTAGTTTGTGGATGCAATACAAGATGCCCAGGTTGTGCGTTACATCTAGACTTTTCAATATGGTCATTTTTTGGTAGCCTTCACCATGGTAAATTGGAAGCCCCATAAGGCCACGAGGCTGCAACACCATTTCTCCTGAGAGCAAGGACTCAGTGTCTCGTGTCCACAACATTTTTACCCTGAAAATTCAAAGATGAGGATAATAAAACTCAATGAAAGATGTTTCTTAGAATGGCACAACAATTAATGGTGGTCATCACCCAATATGCCATTAAAATACACAAGTACCTCATTAAGTACTAGAAATTTTCACCAAGGTTCTATGTTGATCAAGACTACTATTACGTTAGGCTTCAAATGGATAAAGCATAACCTTTCAATGTCTGGGCCATGAATATTTTAACAATTCTTTTCGACATTGGTCCAAATGTCACAACAACAATCCAAGATAAGGAAAGAACCAACAAGACCAAAAAATGACTTGTGTGTCAAGCACAACACTACATAAGGCAACAAGGATGCAGAGATAAAGAACATCAATAGATGAATTGTCACAATGGCTTGCAAAATTTAGAAATATCAGATAATGCAAAAGTCTTAAACAAGGGAATGTAATTGAACACCTTGTTCCCTATAGATTTGTGTATGAAGGAAACCACACATAATGATGAACAAGTTTGTGGATGTAATATGAGATGCCCCAGTTATGGGTTAGGGCTACCCTTTCTAGTATGGTTATGTTCCAATAACCATCGTCATGTTACATTGGAAGCCCCTTGGAGCTTGTTACCCACCAAAAGTGGGGTACCCATAGGAGAAAAATGTTCACCTCATTTGGCAACCAGCCACCCAACGGCCTTATGATGATCTTCATATAGCGTTATGTCAAAGTTCTCCACCTATTGCTCCAATCAATGGTCTCACCCATCTAAGCATGCTTCTTGAAGGAAGGTGGGTAATCTGTCAGCGAGTACTCTAACCATTTCAACAATCATGTGCTTTTATTTAATGTTATGGGCATATTAATAGGAATCACGGGGAAAATTGGATGATTGACTAGTTCTGATTGTATCATTGTTTTCACACTTCACCTTGGAGGTTAGTCTTTAACTGTAGTCCAGTGGGACCTCCTTTAAGGCCTTATGGTTTAAGACAGGCACTATTGGGGAGGCACTAATTGATATAGCGTATCCAAGGTAATCCATACTTACCACTTTCCATCTCTCCCAATTATCCATCTCCAATATTTGAGTTGATTATCATTGGTCATTGTGATTGGCACCCTATATCCACATCCTTGAGCCAGGGCCCAAAAACTTGGCCCCAGTGATTGACGCAACTAAAAGAACAATAAAAACATATAAAACCACAATGAAAAGAAAATGTAAAATGCAAAAGATGGTTGGGACTTGTTGAAGCACGTGAGCAAATGCCTAACATGAGCTCTACCCTCCTCATTAGTCATCACCCAGTTCCTCAAGCATTTAATGATTCATCTAAAGGAAAGAAACTCATGAATGTCCCAACCTTGATGAGCGAGAAACTGCTACATATTAAAGCGGTGTTAGAAAAGCACAAAGCAAGCTTGGGCTCCTAACCTCAAGCATTAATGCTTCATCTAAAGGAAAGGAACTCATGAATGTCCTAACCCTCATGAGCGAGAAATTGCAAAATATTAAAGGGGTATTAGAAATACACAAAGCAAGATTGGGCTCCTAAGCTATGCACCAAATAAAGATAAATCATTAAAATAAACAACACACCAGAGGGGTCAAAAAAGCAGGTTGAGGAAAGGGGTAACTCATGCCTCCATGATTGCTCCCATCTTACATCATTACACTTAGGATGTTGGACCCCCATTCCTCAAACATCAATGCTTCATCTAAAGTAAAGGAACTCATGAATGTCCCAAGCCCGATGAGTGATAAACTACTACATATTAAAGGGGTATTAGAAAATCACAAAGCAAGCTTGGGCTCCTAAGCTATGCACCAAAGAAAGATAAATCATTAAAGTAAAAGGTGCACCCAAGGGGTGGAAAAAACATGCCAAGGAAAGGGGTCACTCATGCCTCCATGATTGCTCCCTCCTTACATCATTACACTCAAGATATTGGAACCCCATTAGTTGGTCTCATGGTTGTGGCATCTTCCATGAAGTCTTTCCCACTCCATGACCACTTTATCACACACATCTATGGATTGATGGGTCTACCTGGACACGTCACTCCCTTTGGGGGTTGGAAACACCTAATAGGGTTATTGACCTATCATCCCTAACATAAGTGAGGTAACTAGTTTACAAGTCTTGAGCTAGTTAGACATTTGAAGGTGAGTCTTGTGAAAAGTATCTATGTGCCCCTAACATTAAATATGGTATATTATGAGGCTTTAATTGTTTTATGTCCCTAATGGTATTGATCTCACTTGATCTTGAGAGGTTTTGTTTAGATGGTATCACATGTAGCAGAGATCCCTTGAGGGATAGCTTGACTTCTTTCCAGCACCTTCCATGGGGTACTTTGCCCCATTTTGAGAGCAGAAATGACCTTGCGGCCCTAATGTTGCCCCTCCAAAGATGAGCATTATGCCTTCAATAACTTCTACATGATTCTACACCTCTCGATGTGCCTCAAGATGTTGAAATGTTAAGCTTGAAAGCTTGGGTGTTGACCTATTTGATGGTGCGCCTAGATGGACCTAAGATGCCCCCGCGTTGGTCTTGACCCTGTTTAATGGATGATGCCTTGTTCTGAAGCCCTGATGGGGATGGTTGTCACTGAGATGACTTGGGAGGGCTAGCACATTCCTTCTTAATGCCAACACTTTCCCTAGATGGTGCCATGCCACTCCTACATGGCTTGAAAGGGTGATGTAGGCCTCTTTTTGGATGACATCGTAGTGGAGGAGGTGTTTTTTGGAGATGTACACATGCACTTTGAGGGTTTCTTAGAGTGAGGAGCACGTTTGGACGATTGCCTCACTTTATGCATTATTGACCATTCTTTGAGGATGACATCATAGTGGAGATTATTTATTCCCACATGTGTGTGTTATTTTTGGTATTTATTTATGTTTTAGAGTTATCTCAACGTTTGCTTGTGACCTTTGACCTAATTTTACAGCCAAGTAAACTTGTTTAATAACTTTTGCTTGTAAAATTAATAAAATGACACTGGGTTGCCCTCATACAAATAGAGGGGAGTCTCATTCACTTATCAGATCATCATTCATCACACTTCTCTCTCTTTGGAAATGTGCACCAGCTATTGTTGTCTTTTCTACTTGGCTGCAATGTAATTTTATGGAGTGAATTGTCTTTTGAGTATGAATTTTGCATGATGAGACTTCTTTGGAATAGATTGAATAGATTTTGGTGAAGTTATTGTAAGTTTATTGTTTATCATCTTCCATTTTTGCATGTTATCTTATGTGAATTAGGGTTTCTATGTTTTCCATGTTAAAATTGCAATATTTTTCTTGAAATCTTGATTCTTCATGGTATGTAAAATTGTTTCCCTTGAATCTTTCAAGAGAACTTTGATATATGCCTCTCTTGAATGTAAAATCTCCCATCTAAGGAAGTCACTAGGGTTTCTAAGTAGAGTTTCTTACTCTCTCACCCTCTTTATCAAGGTCGTCTTCATAAAGTCTGCCCTAAAAGACTCCATTTAAAATCTCCCATCAAAGGAAGTCACTAGGGTTTCTAAGTAGAGTTTCCTACTCTCTCACCCTCTTTATCAAGGTCATCTTCATAAAGTCTACCTTGAAAGACTCCATTTCCCAATTAGATCAAGGCACTAGTGTAGTAGGTGTTGATCAACCCCTTATTTATACATATTCTCTATCTTCTCTCTAATTTCTAAGTGTCTAGAGTTAAGCTTTTTTCTTGAAATTGTATTTAATAGAAATTTTATTTGATGTGTTATTTGAGTCATTTCCCTCTTAATAGGGATTGCATTTACTAACTTGAAAAAGACAAAATCTAAATTTAATTTTGCATGTTAAAACCCTATAATTAGGGTTGACATTATCTCTTGTATTGTTGTTATATGCATGTTTCAACCACAAAAACTCACTTGCCTGCCATAAAAACTCACTTGACTACCCTAAAACTTGCTTACCTAATTGATAACCTTAATCCTTTATTGATATATGCTTAAGGACCTTTTTCTTCTAACTGTTATATGACATTACATGTCATATCATTGCATATCTCTAAAACCCTAACTTATAACAACTCGCTAATATATCTAAGAGGTCTTAAGAAAGAATATGTGAACCTTGGTAAATCTTATCTTAGCAGTTTCCACCAATACCTTTTCCCAATCATTAGACCTTGCATCACAGTAAATCCTTCTATTGAATACCTTTAGGTGATCTTTAAAGCGAAGCCTCCATTTTGGGTTTAATTAACCACTAAACCGCTGGAGAAAGGTTGTTGAGGTGACAGTGGTGGTTGATATGTTGTTGCCATAAGGTCTAGATTTTCCTAGTGGGGCTTTACACTAGGCCTGCTAGATTTTGTGGTGACAGGGCCACAACACCATTTGAGCTATGTTGCAAGAAACGTGGGGGTAGGGCTCGTTTCGTGCCCATTTCGGCCCGAAAATGTGGAAACGCATCCCAGACAACTTTGAAATGTGTTTGCAGTTGTACGAGTGTGTTTCCCAAGATGGAAACACGCTTGTATGGCCGGAAACACATTTCAAGGCCATCTGGCCCACCGTACAGCTTGTTTCCACTTAAGATTGCTTTTTTTTAGTTTGTTTTTATTTTCACCTTTTTACTTTAATATTTTGTGATTAAATTAATTCCTAGATGTTTTTGGAGGTTTCTCTCAAGTTATAAAAAGAATTTCACCTCATTCCCTTATCGCACAAATTGGCTAAGTTATTTCACTTGGAAAGGGGCGATTTTAGCAAGGGGAAAAGAGGAAGAGAGCATTGGTTTCAGCTAAGGCAATTTCAGCAGTGAGAAAAGGAGATTTCAAGAGCGAGCGAGAGAGATTACACAAGCAGATTCGGAGTGGGAATTTCCAACTACGACATTCTTGGTTTTTGGCATAGCTATAACCATCTTTCTTTGTTTTTTTGTGGCGTTTTGCAGTAGCTTCAACTACAACAAACTAATTGCGGTAAGAAGCATTCAATTTCTTAAAAACGTTTTTTCCTTTACATATTTGTTTTTATTTATTTTTTTTGCAACAATTGTTTCCAACCAAGGTGTAAGGTCATCCCCCAAGCCCAACAAGAGGGTTGAGTATTATCCTCTTTGGAGGCATGTTCAAAAAATTTCAATATGTGAAGGTGGTGGCTCATGGGAATGGCAATGTAATCTTTGCAGTAATTCGTATAAGGGCCCCTACCCAAGAGTGAAGATGCATTTTTTGCATGAAGGAAGATAGGGGGTTGTAGGTTGCCCAAAAACAACAAACTAAATGGCGAGGAAGCCATATCAAAGAGAGCAAGATGAGGTTGAACGACTTAAAAGAAGGCATGATGAGCTTGCCTAATGTTATTCCTCAAGCTCCAAACACTAAGCCAAGGATTGTGGTTGAAGCAAGGAAGAGGAAAGCAGCTCAGCAACAAAAACTACCACCATCCAAAAATACCAAAGGGGCATCTCCTTCAATTCAAGAGAGCATAATTGCTAAATTGGTGAAAGTACAAGGGAGAGGAAGAAGTTGATTCGGGAGTGGCTACGTGCATCTTTGCATGTGGTATCCCATTCAATGTTGTTCGGTCTCCTTACAGACAAGATATGATAAGGGTAGTTAACAAATCTTTTGCAAGGTACAAGGGGCCCAATTATGAAAAAATCAAAACTGAACTTCTCATAAATGAGAAGGAGCTTGTGGAGGATATCTTATCACCGATTTGTTCTTCCTAGAGTAGCTCTGGGGTTAGCATAGTCTCAAATAGATGGACAAATACGAGGCATAGGCTATTGATAAATACCATTGCCACTTCACCAAAAGGAGCAATGTTTTTAAAGGCTGAAAATTGTTCAAAAGTGGTAAAAAGATGCATAATTCGTTGTTGATATTTTAATAAAATCTATTGAACAAATAAGACCTAACAAGGTTGTGCAAGTTATCATGGATAATGCACCAATTTGCAAAGTTGCATGTTTAATTATTGAGGGAAGGTATGACCACATTTTTGGACACCCTTCATTGTCAATAATCTGAATTTGATCTTAGAGGAGATTGACAGTAAAGTTTTGTGGATAAAGGAACTCACAGGGGAAGCAAGGGAGATCGTTAAATTCATCACCAACCACCACAAATTCAAGCAATATTTCAAGAGTAAACCAAATTGGAGTTGTTGAAAGTTGTTGAGACAAGATATGCTCAAGCTTCCTAATGTTGGGTCGCTTTGTTGAGGTTAAGCAACCATTAGTTTCTATGTTGGTGAGTCAACTTTGGGCTGAGTGGAGACAGGCAGATTTGAAGTGGGGATATATGGGGCGTAGATTGTGTTGTGATGAGGAGTGGTGGAGCAAGATAGATTTCTTGCTAAAGTTCACAAACCCTGCATTTGAGCTTCTTCAGAACACTGACACAAACCAACCTTTTTTAGGAGAGGTATATGATGGCATGGATAGCATGGTTGAGAAAACTATGGAAATCATCTCACAGGAGTCTCCTCAACTTGTATTTGTTGATGCTCATTTTGTTGATTTAGTCAAGAAAATCAGTGTTGATAGGTGGAACAATTTCAACACTCCATTGCACACTTTAGCACATGCCCTAAACTCAATATTTTATGATGAAGAGCTTATTGCTCAAAGCAATGGGAAGAGGAAGACACCCCATAAGGATAGAGAGGTGGCTAATGGGGTGAAAAAAGCCCTTATGAGAATGTGTTCAGTTCATCTACACAAGAAGGTGAAATAAGAATTTGCCAATTTTGTTGCAAGATTAGATGATTATTTAGATATATCAGCTTTGGAAAAGAGAAGCACCATGAGTCCAATTAGGTGGTGGATTTTTCATGGAGCAAATGGTGTACATTTGCAAAACCTTGCCATTCATGTTCTTTCACAACTAGCAAGCTCTTCATCGGTAGAAAGGAATTGGAGCACCTGTGGTTTTATTCATTCTATGAAGCACAACAGGTTGGGTTCACAGAAGGCAAAGGATCTTGTTTATTTGCACTCCAACCTTCGCCTTGCATCTAGTAGGGGTCCACAATATAGCAGTGGTCCTTCTAAAGAATGGGATGTGGATCCAGAAACCCCTGATTTGGAGATCTCTCTTGTTGCCATATATATTGAGGACCGGGAACCTAGAAGTGGAATTAGCCCATCATCTTCTTTTGCTCCACCATCCACTATTGAGCATGCTTCTTCTTCTATTTTTGATGAGGAATATGATGATGAGGATGAAGACTATTGGCCTTTATTGTTTACTAGATTGAGCTCATGTTTTATTTCTATGTATGTTCATTGTCGACAGTTTGATACTTGTTGATGTAGCATTGTAATTGCAGCCTCATATAAAAAGACTGATTTTGAATATACATGTATTAGCCTCGTTTATCAAGGTTGTTTTTGGATATTACTACTTTCATTATGTGATCATTCATGAGTAAATGTGATGTTAGTATGTTTCATCATCATGTATAATTTATAGACTTATAGTTTATGCAATGGCATTGGACAATGTAATGTAATAATGTAATAATGTATCATGTATGATTTACGATTGCACATAACATTTCTTAAATGTCCTAACATATATAACATTATATTATATTATGTTATATTATATATATATATATATATATATAGATCGTGTTTCCCCGTTTCCAGTATTTAGGGGGCTCGTGTTTCCTACACGTACCCGTTTTGGAAACTCATCCCTACTTCCCTGTTTTGTGCAACTTAGCTTGAGAGCAAGGACTTAGTGTCCACAGTGATTTCACATGAAAGCTCAGAAAAGATGAGCACAATATCAAACAAAATGAAAGATGTTTCCAAGCATGGCACAACAGAATGGCGATGGTCACTCAAGATGCCATTAGAATACACAAGTACCTCATTGACCAGTATGAATCTACGCTAAGGTTTAGCATGGACCAAGATTACTATTATTGTAACACATTAGGCCTAAAATGGTCATTAGTGATCAAGTTGATATTTCATCACTTCCGTTCATCCTACCAAATGATGTGATTATAAGGGAGATCTCTACTTGGCCCCAAGTGATAAAGAAAGAAGCATACAAAAACATCTTTTTATTCTTGCAAGCAAGTGATCAACCATATCATAGATCTTGTTAGCTTGGATGCAGGAAAAATGCACACAAATAGTTGTTAGATATGCCACTAAATGTGATATAGATGAGGAGCTAAGAGGAAAATGCACCACCATCACCTTATAGATGAGGAGCTAAGAGGAAAATGCACCACCATCACCTTTGACGAGCAAGGACCAAATCCTTGTGCACCTCAACTATTGCCAACCCT
Source organism: Pinus taeda (assembly GCA_000404065.3). NCBI lineage: Eukaryota > Viridiplantae > Streptophyta > Pinopsida > Pinales > Pinaceae > Pinus > Pinus taeda. Next base: position 141,317 of record APFE031014571.1, read on the forward strand.
GCAAACAAAATACTAGATGATGTTACCATTACTAGTAAAGGAACTTAAGGAAGGTCTTCACAATCTTGACAATATCCTTGTAGGTGGCATCATTACTAAAACATTGAGAACATATTAGACATTGAGTGTGAACCCACCAAGTATTCAACAAAGTAGCCCACAAAAGCGTTATATGTCGCATCATCCAATGGTGCGATAATAGGAGCTTGCTATTGTTGTTGCGAACTTAAGAGCTTTTGTGCATGTAGCACACACCATTCCAACTCCCCTTGGCCTACCTGCGAATGAGTTTGAAGTTGCGCCAACACAAAGCAAGCTACTAGCACTGCATAGATTGTGGATAATCACGATGATGGGGATGACCTTTCAATCAAAATAGTGGCACCCAAATTGAACCAGCAATCCAAGAGGCCACAACTATGAAGAAGGCCAAGGAGGTTACCTCTCCAAAAGAACTTTTAAGTACTTCTAGCCAGCAACCTTGGGAATTTGATTATAAATCCGTCATTCCTCGACAACAAAGTTTACACAATTTTGGTGCAAAATATGGTGACAACCCAAAGAGACAATAGGTATAGGAAGACAAAGAAGCCAATGAGGAAATGTATGAGATGACCCATAGCCAATCTATTCAAAACGTTGCACCACTATATTTGCTTGATCGAAAAACAACCATCACTCACCTTCATTCACTAGCTCAAAATCCTTAGCACAACTAGGAGAAGCTTAGAGTTTGCCTACATAACTTCAATTTTTTCTAGCTAAGGGCACTTTCAAGACCGATTACTACCACAAGATTAGAGGATCCAAAAGTTCATAATTGAGCCACACTTTCTATTTAGAGTAGTCTACCCCACGCTAACATGGACCTCACTATGCATTTGCATTCACATGCCTCATCAATTCTCTTCCTATGGTCAAAAGTAGCCATTCCAATCAATAGACAAAACAGTTGATCATTGTTAACTAAAAATGGAGCAAGACTACTTTTACCTACATCATCAAAAACAACAAGTCCAAGTACAACTGAGACAAAATGAGAATGTGTTCATTTTAGGCAACAATGGTATCTTCTATGCTTTAGAGTAATTTTACTTCAATTTCTTTATTAGCCCAGTATTAATATTCATAATAGCAATCACATCAACATGATAGTAAAATGCAAATAGAACATAAACATAAACAGTAGAAGACAAGCCAAGGCAAGAGGACACAAGATGTGGCACCAGCCAGGGACAAACCCAAATTTGAGGAAACCCTTAATCAAATCTTCTTTTAGTCTTCAATAGTTCAGCAGAGAGAGATGGTACAATTTACAAATCTGATCATTTATAACAGCAACAAAAGAGCCCTAACCAGAAAAGTCAACGTTGGTCAACAGGGCAGATTTGACCCTTAGCAAATCGGTCAACTTCGGCCTCCTAACAGCAAGATAAAACAGTGAAATTCAACCCAATCAAAGTCTGGTCAAACAGCCCACCTGCAGTCAGCCCTAGCTGAAGTCAACGCTGGTCAACAGTCAATGTTTAGCCTTGAATTATGTGCCCAGAAATGTGGCCTGTAAAAACAGAGATAGCCCTCACAAAAACGCAGTCAAAGGTGGTCAACGCTTGGTCAAACTATCCAGAAATTCGGTCTCCTGAAATTTAGGCCTCTTGAAATTTCGCTCTCCTGAAATTTCGGCCTCTTGAAATTTCGCTCTCCTGAAATTTCGGACATGTGGAGAGAGAGAGGCCCAGAAATCTGTACCCAATCAATGAGGAGAGAGAGAGAGGTGTGAAGATGAGTGTGTCCAAATGAAGTTAAGTTACCTTCTATTTATATGCAACGTTGAAGATGAATAGACATGATTGTTGGGCTTCTGAGCCTACATAAGTTTGCTGGCCGACCTTGACAATTTGACCATAATCAAAATAAATTCATAAATTAATTTGTACATGTCAAAATCGGACGATTTTTAAATCAACCCTATACCTCTCGAAGAGAGGAATCCAAGAAAAATATCCGTTGTCATAAATAAGATGACCCATGTGGAGTTTGGCCCTAGTTGCCAATTTTAACGCTCCCTCTCAACTAGGGAGAACTCCATTTGCTAATCCATCTGCCAATTTGTACTATCTTTTCCATCATTGCACTGCTCAGTCTGCTCTGCTCAGCTGAACTATGAAGAATAAGAAGTGATCGAGAATGTATCATACCATTCTCTACTGACCCGAAGTCAGTTCCAATCAAAAGAGAGTGTCTCATACCACTCTTACTGACCTGAAGTCAATTCCAATTGATCCCAGATCAATATCGATCATCCTAGCATAGGGAGTACGATAGTACATAATGCATCCATCGATAGTACTATGGTCCCTATCCTCATTTCCCTACTCATTGGCCAAATGAGAGGTACTTCCCATGAGTCCCAGACTGCATGGGTAGGATGTCTATGCAGGAGAAGGATGAACCACTCATCCTGCCTACATGTCGCCAAGGGGTATCACAGGGGAAGGCTGAACGACTCACCCTGTACACAGCAAACCACTAGGGGAAGGCTGAACCACTCACCCTATACACAGCAAACCACTAGGGGAAGGCTGAACCACTTACCCTATGGTTGCTCATCGCTCCAAGAAGTACCCCAAGCCCCCCAGAGCTCCGAGAGGTCAATGTCCATCTCATACAGGACCCTCATAAGAGGGTCTCTCCACGACTCCAAGTCGTTCTCGGAAAGCCAAGAACTTGACCCTCCCCAGGGGCTTTGTCAGAATAATGGTGACTTGCTCATCAGTCCCAATGTGATGGAGCCTTATTGCTCCTTGTTGTATCATATCCCGGATAAAGTGGTACTTGATATCTATATGCTTGGAGCAATCATGAAACACGGGATTCTCTGATAATCGGATCCCACTCTGGTTGTCGCAGAGGATAACGATGGTATCCAACACATGTCCAAACAGCGAACTAAGGAGCTTCCTCGACCAGACAGCTTGACAGGAGGCCATACTAGTAGCTATGTATTCGGCCTCAGCGGTGCTCAAGGCAACCGATTTTTGCTTCCTGCTCATCCAAGATATCAAAGCAGAATAAAAAAAAAACAACAACAACATCCATAAGTGCTCTTGCGATCCACCACACTGCCAGCCCAATCAGCATCAGAATAACCATGCAACCTCACATCTCTGGCAGTGTATCTCAATCTATGAGTGATTGTGCCCCGAAGATATCTCAGAAGATTTTTGGCACCAACCCAATGTATATGATGAGGCTCAACCATATATTGGCTCAATGTGTTAACTGCCAAACATATGTCCGGACGGGAGTTCACCAAGAACATCAGTGCTCCTATGAGCTAACGACACTCAGAAGGATTTCCCAATTCAGGTCCAGCAGCACTACCACATAACTTCTTAAAGTTAAGTTCCATCGAAGTAGTCATAGGCTTGCAGTCCACCATCCCAAATCTTTCCAATATCTTCACAACATATTTTCCTTGAGAGGAAAATTTCACCTGGCTTTTGCCAAACCTCCAACCCTAGGAAATAGTGCATCAATCCTAGGTCCTTCATCTCAAATTCAGAAGCCAACTCCCTCTTACATTTTGTGAATGAGAGGGTCTGCACCTGTCAAAAAGAGGTTGTCGACATAAAGTACCAGAATGAGAGGTTTATCATTTTCAACCTTAAAGTAAAGGTTGGGATCAACTTCACTTCTAGTGAATCCCATCCTCTCATACCAAGCCCGAGGTGCTTGCTTCAATCCATAGAGAGATTTCTTCAACCTACATACATGAGATTCCTGATCATGAACCTCAAACCCCTTGGGTTGTTCCACATAGACTTCCTCTTTGATTGAACCATGCAAGAAAGTTTTCTTGACATCCATCTGATGTAGGTTCCATCCTTGTGAGGCAGCAAGGGCTATGATCGAGCGGATGGTGGTGTATCGGGCAACAAGTGCAAATATATCATCGTAATCTACACCTTCCTTTTGAGAGAAGCCTCGAGCAACAAAGCGAGCCTTGAACTTTTCTGCGCTTCCATCAGCTCCATGCTTGATTTTGTAGAGCCACTTAGAGGTGACAACCGATTTGTCTTGGGGTCTAGGGACCACATCCCAGACATCATTCTTCATAATTGACTCTTATTCTTCATTCATAGCGTCCTTCCATACTTGATGCTTCACGGCTTCTTCGAATGATGAAGGTTCATTTTGAATGATAGTGCTCATGGCAGTCAAATATCCTTGATACATGTTCGGCTTCTTGCTTTCACGCAAAGTCCCCCTTGGTGCAATGTGTCTCTCGACATCTTCGAGAGTCTCCCTAAGCCATGAGGGTCTCCTTTTGGAGGAGGAGGGCTCATGAGGAGGAAGATCAATAGGATTTCGTCTTCTTTTGCACCCTGATTTCCAGTGTCAGCTTCTCTGTCCTTCCTTAGGATAGGAAGGTTGTTAATCTTCCTGAGGGCCATATCTTCGTCGAAGGTGACATCATGACTTATCTCAACTTCCTTTTAACCAACCACATAAATTTTATATCCCTTAGAATTTCCACTATAGCCCACAAAGATTCCTTTCTTCCCAGATGCACCCAATTTGCTTCTTTTCTCTTTCGGCGCATGAAAATATACAAGACTTCCGAAAATTCTAAAATGAGAGACAATGGGTTTCTTACCAGTGAACATTTCTTCGGGAGTCTTGGAGTCCAATTCTTGATGAGGGCATCGGTTTTGAACATACACAGCGGTATTTGCAGCTTCAACCAATAGGAACTTCTAAGGCCTTGATCATGAAGCATGGCATGAACTTCTTCTAAGATAGAGCAATTCTTCCTTTCAGCCACACCATTCTGCTCAAGAGTGTATGGCATTGTAGTCTCCCTCTTAATGCCAACTTCTCTGCAATAATCTTGGAATTCATTGGATTCGTACTCGATCCCATTATCAATCCTCAATATCTTGATTTTCTTCTCAAATTGATTTTCGATCAAGGCTTTGAAGTGTCAGAACCAGGTGAACACTTCATCCTTCTTCTTCAAGAAGTAGATCCAGGTCTTGCGAGAATAATCATCCATAAAGGTGAGATAATATAAGTATCCTCCCAAATAGTTTACGGGCATCATACCAGATATGTCGGAGTGGATCAATTGCAATATATCTATGGTCTTGCTATTACTTGAGGGGAATGGTCCCCTTGTAAGTTTTCCTTCAGCACAGCCCAAACATACACCTTCATGCTCTACTTTGAACTCAGGCATACCTGTCACCATCTGTCTCACATCGGGTAGGGCCTAATAATGAAGATGGGCAAACCTTCGGTGCCATAGTTCAAATTGTAGAGATGTGTCGCAAGACATTGCTCCCAATGGACTTCCTCCAACTTGATACAAAGTGTCAACCCTGAACCCAAGAGTAAAAGCATCTTTAAAGTTTCTTTTCCAAACACGTACCTTTCCATCGATGAATGCCACCTTGAATACTTTGTCCTCCATGGTTGAAATGGACACCAGGTTCTTCTTGAGATCAGGTACATATATTACTTCTTGCAAATGAATAGTGTTACCTTAACTCAATTGAAGGGTAACATTCCCTACTCCCTTCATGGGATAGGTGGCATCATCTCCATGGATGATCTCCAAGTTTGTCTCCTTTTCTATCAGATTAGAGAGGGCTTCCTTATATTTAGTGAAGTGCCTTGAGGCACTACTATCAATCATCCAAATTCCCAAAGTGTCTAGAGGAGAGGCAGTGGAGAGGGCCAATATAAGATAGTACTCTTTTTGCTTATTGTTAACAACATTTGATTCTTCATACCTGGAGTTCCTTGATTTCTTGGAGGGTCAACCATTTCCTTGATGTCCAGCATTCCTTTTTCCTTTGCCATTGGATCTGCCATTCCTTTGATCGTTGTTGTTGAAGTTGCCCCTAGAATGGTTGTGATCCTCATCATGCAATGTGTCCCTTATATTTGGACACTCCCTTGCATAGTGGCCAAACTTATTTCAAATAAAGCACCTGCCCTTCCTTCCTCCCTTAGATCCAGGCTTTCCATGGAAATGACCTTTAGACCCTACATTATTTCTCCTTTTTTCATGAATGGAGAATGCATTGGGGTTGTTTCTTTTAGAAGGTATTTCTTGCTCCACCATTCTTGTTTCTTCTTGAATGCATCTCGACATTAATTCTTCAAACCTTGGAATTCAATCATTGTTGAGAACGGTGGTTCTAAATACATACCACTCAGGTGGGAGTCCTCCAAGGGTGGTGAGAGTAAATTCCCTGTCGGGAATGACTTCTCCAATCGAGAGTAGATCATTCTTGATCTCAGTAATCCTCAAGAAATAGGATTGAATATCCTCGACCTTGCCCTTCTTAATATCCTTCAACTTATTCTTGAGAAATAGAATTTGATTAGCATTACTAACCTTGAACATGCCGACCTACCTGTCGTAGATCTCCTCGGAGGTCTTCAATTCAGAGATGTAGGCCACCAAATGCTTGTCAATGGAATCCCTGATAATCTTCTTTGCTTTGACTTTAGCCCTATTGTACTTGGTCTTCGCAACAGTCGGTGCATTTGGAGGTTCAAGGATTTTACCCTGCACATAGTCCATCACTTCTTTTTCTTCCAAGGTCAGATCAAGAGACATCTTCCATCCATGATAGTTAGATTTATCATGGACCTTGTCTTTAGCTAGGGAGTAGGATGAGGAACCCATTAAACCTTTTGTCCTTGTCCAACTGTCTTTGGTGATTGCTCTTTCACTCTTGCTTGGGCTTTGTCTTCACCTCTGCTCTAATACCATGTTTAATTTTAGGTAACAATGGTATGTTCTATGCTTTAAAGAAATTTGCCTTCAATTTCTTTATTAGCCCAGTATCAATATTCAGATTAGCAATCACACCAACATGATAGTAAATGAAGATAGAACATAAACATAAACAGTAGAAGACAAGCCAAGACAAGAGGACACAAGATGTGGCACCAGCCAGGGACAAACCCCAACGTGGGGAAACCCTTGATCAAATCTTCTTTTAGTCTTCAATAATTCAGCAGAGAGAGAGTACAATTTACAAATCTGATAATTTATAACAGCAGCAAAAGAGCCCTAACTAGAAAAGTCAACGTTGATCAACAGGGAAGATTTGACCCTCAGCAAATCGGTCAACTTCAATCAACTTCGACCTCCAAACAGCAAGATAAAACAGCCCTCAAAATAGTCAAATTCAGCCCAGTCAAAGTCTGGTCAAATAGCCCACCTGCGGTCAACCCTAGCTGCAACCAACGTTAGTCAACAGTCAATGTTTAGCCTTGATTTCTATGCCCAGAAATGCGGCCTACCCATTGCCCAAACAGAGATAGCCCTAACAAAAACGCAGTCAAAGGTGGTCAACGCATGTTGGTGAACGCTTGGTCAAACTGCCCAGAAATTCGGTCTCCTGAAATTTTGGCCTCCTGAAATTTCACTCTTAAAATTTCAAACGTGGGGAGACAGAGAGGCCCAGAAATCCGTACCCAATCAATGAGGAGAGAGAGAGAGAGAAGTATGAAGATGAGTGTGTCCAAATAAGTCTAAGTCACCTTCTATTTATATGCAATGTTGAGGATGAATAGGCGTGATTGTTGGGCTTCTGAGCCTACATAAGTTTGTTGGCCGACCTTGACAATTTGACCATAATCAAAATAAATCCATAACTTCGTTTGTACATGTCAAAATCGGATGATTTTTAGATCAATCCTACACCTCTCGGAGAGAGGAATCAAAGAAAAATATCAGTGGTCATAAATAAGATGACCTATGTTGCCAATTTTAACAGAATGCAATACTTTGTGTCAGAGAGCAAACCCTTTTGAGCTCAAAGAAGTCTGATAATGTTTCATGTCAATGTGGCCCAAGCTAATGATTTGGAGATAGAAGATATTAACAAAAATTGAAGTGAACAAAAAGTGGAGCAGAGGACTACTCGTCTCAGTGTTACAAACCACTTAAATAAGATTCCATTGGAAACATCAGTAATAAATAACTGGAGTGAAACTCGACTTAAACTAGACTGAGTGAAATTGAACTAGGACACTTGGAGGGACGGTTTTGACACCTAACAGGTGGTTGGAATTAGATTCTCCAACACTCCCCTTAATTTCAACCACATAAAATTTAATTAAGATACTTGTTGGTCTATGTCTCAGCTAGGCTTACAATTTAAAAAATTGACTTCAACTACATTTACTTTTCTTCTTCTCTTCTTCCAGATTTTGTAGCCTCTAAATTGTTTCAACTTTTTCTCTTTGTTGTATCCTTCAAACTTCAGTTTCTTCATTTGTTGGTGCAAGTCTTCCATTCTTCCAAACTGTCTAAGCATATCCTAGACTTCTTCAAAAAACAACTTGTATGTGTGTTGTTGCCACACATTATCTTATGTAGTGCACTTTTCATCGTCAATCTGCTACAACATAAGACCATAATACAATTTCATCTCTTCAGGACTCCAATACCTGAAAATTTGATTAATTTGTTCATCATCCAAGTTGTCTTCAAGGTTCATTTCTATAGCTTCTCTGCAGACTTTCTCAAAGCATGGTGTTGCAAGCCATGCTTCAAGGACATTTAACTGTTCTTCAAAATCATTTTGTGTACCTGCACACTGGAAATCAATAGTAAGTTTAATAACATCTGCAGAACCACATTGGTTCTGTTTTTTCTGCTCTGCAATGAGAGCTTTCTCTGGTTGCACTTCCTTCTCTACTGCTGCCTCTATCTCTGTCTCTGTCTTTGTCTCTGTATCTTTCGCTTCTTTACTAACTTGTGCTTCTATGGACAGGTTGTCTTGCACTTGGTTTTCAAATTCAAGTGGGATCATGTTACCAAATAGCATCATCTCAATATGATGTTTTTGTTGCATCACCTGCAACCATTCATCATTAGTCAATAAATCTCCATCAAACTTTACATCAGCAATATTAATTGTTGGTTCACCATAGCATTCACTACTCCAATAGCAGTTTCATTGTCATCAGCAAGCTCTATTGCTGGATTCAGCAAAATTTCAACAACAAGCTCTGTTGCTGGATTCACCAAATTTTCATCCACTTGTGGCTATGCACAGTGGAGTTCATGAGCATCTATGTGCTCCTGTCTTGCTTTTGCGGCTTCTTCGCAACATCATCCACTTCTTCGCAGACATCATCCACTTGTGACTGAGCACAGTGGGATTCAACAAACTTTTCATCTCGATGTAGATCCGTTGCTATAGATCCACCTTCATCTTCAACTTCAATGCTCCCCCTTACACCAAAACTCCTCTCAAGGGTATCCCAGGCCTCCTTGGTTGTCTTGGCTTCTGAAATCAGGGGAAGCCTCTTGGCTTTTCCCATTTGTTGAGTGTTGCCTCAGTGCGACTCAACAAGCAAAACAAACTATAGACATTGCATCTAACTGCAATAAAAACGCCTTTGCTTCTTGGCTTCCACAAACAAACGAGTCTACAGATTTTAACAAGGGCAGCCTTTCACAAAAGCTTTCACATGCCCTTCTAGAACACCTTGCAAATGTCTTTTTAAAAAAAATGTTTTTTTTTTGAAAAAAAAAACTTTCAAACATGAAAAATAGTTTTTTTTTTTTTAAATAAACATTCCTTCGCAAAATCTCATAAACTCCTCACATAAGCCAAAGCCCTTTAAGAATTTTAATACCTTTGGATCCTTTCTCAAAAAAGAATTACTTGAGCACTTTTTTTTAAATTCCCTTTTCCACAATATAACATAAGAATTTTTAAACCAAAATGAATCACCTTTCTTTTAGAAAGTCGTTGAGACAAATTTGTTAAAACAAAAGTGTTTTCCTTACTAATAAACCGTGCCTTAACCTTTTTTATGCAAACTGACCTTGTTCCGACTTTGTGCTCCGAATGAGTTTTGGTGACTTGTGCTCCCAATCGGATTCCGTTCTTTGCTCTTTTGTTAACACTCTGTGTAATGAACAGAGGTCGCGTTGGAGCAAAAAGGCTGTAAGTAATTGAAACTAACGCGTGCTCTTCCAATGTTGTTAAGCGTTAGTACCACTAACGCGACTCTGGGACTTTGTGTGGACGTTAATAACACCGTCTTCAAGGCTGTAGGGTGTGTTAATACAACCACCCCTCACACAAAAATTATGATTAAATTAAAGAACAAACAAACAAAAATCTGACTTTGAGCTGAACTTTCGTCAATCCATCTCGCCCTCGCCTTCACAAGCTTAGTTGTAGTTGGCTTCTTCGTTCTCCTACTGCTTCTTCGCAGGCTTCTTCAAACTTCAACTGCTCTCTCAAAGAGTCTTATGCAAGCTCGCCTATTCTCTTTGCTTCTCTCTCTTTACTCACGTTGTTGCTCTCTTAGGGAGTCTTATGCAAACTAGCCTATCTTCTCTTCTGCTGCTCTCAAGGAGTCTCACGCAGGCTAAGCTCCAATAACATGATAAAAATTGAAGTGAACAAAAAGTGGAGCAGAGGACTACTCTTCTCAGTATTACAAATCACTTAAATAAGATTACATTGGAAACATCAGTAATAAATGGCTGGAGTGAAACTCGACTTAAACTGGACTAAGTGAAACTGAACTAGGACACTTGGAGGGACGGTTTTGACACCAAACAGGCGGTTGGAATTAGATTCTCCAACAGATATGCCTAGTGATGGGAGACCATTTACCTCTACAAGGAAATTCCATACTTCTCTATTGTGGTGTGGAGAACTGAACAATGGCTTGACCAATAGACCCCTTGGTCACTCAGCTCAAGCATCATAAAGCACAACCCCAACTTGGGATAAGATAGACTAATGTTATTCATTCCACTATCCAAAATTGTTTGGAAATTGTCAACACCAAGGAGCAACATGCACTTGACTTATAGATTTGGATACAACAATGGTAGCAACAAGCTGATCAAAAAATCGACCTCAACCAATCAACTGAACTCCACGGCGAAATCTGAAACATTGATGAGTAGTTGCACACTCTATTCCAAGCCTCTTGAGAGGTGCAGACACAAATTTGATGGTTATGGCCAGCCACAACAGAGCGTTATCAAGCATTTCAAAACCAAATCTTCTCACTCGCCTTGAATGGACTATAGTGCACAAGAAAAGACCAACCAAGACAAATCAAGAAAGGTACAAGCCTTCGTAGTCAGGACACCTACTTTCATCCAAATGGCTCCCTAAAATCCAAACCTTTCAAGAATTCAAGTCCTAGGCACTAGAGGTTCTTCCAAAGTTAACCCCTTTGTTTGAAGGGAAATAGCAAGGCACAAGTTCCAACACCAAGAAGAAAGAGGAGGTAGGTCAGAGTTGACTCAAGGGAAAGTCAACATGTGTGGCCGAGGTTTGTTGGCTCCTTCATTTTGAGTGAAGAATTTGGTGGCACCTTGTTAGCAAGTGGCACCACATATCCCAGGAATGTGATAGGGGAGAATGTCAATTTTGAGGATTTTGATAGCTAGGTTGCAGGCAGAATAAGGGAAAAGTGACTGGAGTTGTTGTTGGCATTATGATACAGGTGTTGTCCTTGGTGGCAACTCACTCAGAGGTATGATACAGGTGTTGTCCTTGGTGGCAACTCACTCAGATGACAGATCATAGTGCAGCAGGTCAAAAGAGAGGTATACGCAGCTTAACCTTGATGAAAGTGCCTATATACGCGGATGAGCAGAACAGAAGACGCGTATACGTACACACGCAAGTTCACAGAAGGAAAGGCGCGTACATGTTGGAAAACTAAGTTTTGGTCCGTGGTATTTTGGTATTGGTCCATGGTATTTGGTCCGAAGTGTTGACCCCAGGTATTGGGTCCAAGGTATTGGTTCTACATGGTTTTGGACCATGGTATTGAGAGAAGCCTAAACCTATATAAGGAGAAGATCATTAGGCCAAGAGGAGTGCAAGTGTGCAAGTGATGAATATCTGATCAAGGGTGAGATCTAGTATGCTGGTTATGGGTTTTTAATGCTTTGCTCAAGCTAAACCAAGGAGGCTCCTATGCGGTTGATAAAGGTTGATGGACCGGGACCTTGAAGACTAAAATGTATTATCATTATATGGTATGATCATGAATAGATCTGAATACTAACGCATGTTTTATCCTTTATATTTTATGGTCTGGGTATATCTAAAGTTGGAAATTGCAGCGAAGGTATAAGTAATTATTTTCAGAACTGTACGCGGGTTCTCCCTGGTGAAAGGGCGTATACACACTTGTTTGACACAGTCAAGTAGCGTATACATTATAAGATTTGATATTTCAGGTTGTTGTTGGTTCTAGTGGTTGTTGCAGAGTTCTTGGCTCTGGTCTGTGTTCTGGTGACTGTGTTTTGATGACAAGCTTTCAATGATTTAGTTGTTGGGTGATTCAGAGTTAATGATTGTAGTCTATGGATCTAGTCTGAAAATTTATGAAACGTGGTCCTTGAAGAAAAGAGAAGGTTGTCGCCTTCTGTAGGTCAGCACCTACGTACTAGTACTTTCGCTAGTACAAAAGCTAGGGAGTTGTAGCTCCCTTCCAAGAGAAGCTGGAGAACGAGAGAAGATTGTAGCCCTCTGCAGGTAGAAGCCTGCGTACTGGTATAAGACTGCACCAGTACAGAAATATTGTAAAAAGAAATTTCTTATTAAAAGAAGATAGAGACGAATTGCAACAGGTGGTTTTCTCCCACATTGGGTTTCCACCTTATATCATGGTGTTCATGTGTGCTTCTTATGTGTGACGATCTGTTCTGTTTTACTGCACCTATTCACTCTTCATATGGTTAATAATGTTTTGATGCACTCATTGAAGATCAACTAACTGAATCATAAGTTTACTGAATATATGCTAGTTGCATTAAACACAGTTGCATATATATGCGGGTATCCTTAGCTGAGGTAGTGTATATGAATCTGAGTATGAAAATGAAAAAGTGTTTGAGTTGATAATATTGATTCACCCCCCCCCCCCCCGCCGCTCAGTATTTCCAACAATTGGTATCAGAGCAGGTCCTTCAGAAGAAGCTTGATCGCTTGAAGGAAGATCCATCAGGATGAGTAATCACGAAAGAGAGGGATCCATTAGACCACCAATCTTCAATGGAAGCAATTTTGTCTACTGGAAGATAAGAACCACAACATATCTACAATCACTTGGGACAGATGTTTGGGGAATCGTGGAAGGAGGATATACATATCCATCAACAACTCCTACTAATACAGCAGAAAGAAAGCAATATGAACTCAATACTAAAGCTGTTACTATCTTATTGGGAAGTTTGTCACAATCAGAATTTGTCAAAGTCATGCAGTTCAAATCAGCCAAAGAAATATGGGACAAAATCATTCTAAGTTACGAAGGAGATGATCAGGTAAAACAGCTTCAAACTCTCAGAATACAATATGAAACTCTTAAGATGCATAGTAATGAAAGCATATCTAATTACTTCCTGCGTATAGATGAGATTGTCAATTGAATGAGGAATCTGGGTGAAGAAATTAAGGAAGTTGTCTTAGTTGAGAAAGTTTTGAGATCCTTGTCTGCTAAATTTGGATCCAAAGTGTCTGCCATAGAAGAAAAGGAGGATCTGCAGAAAATCACTATGACGCAGCTTCACGAAATCTTAACTGCTTTTGAGATGAGAAAAGGAGGACCATTAGATATGAGAGAAGCTGCATTTGAAGTATCAGCAAATGGAAAAGAAAAACTCAATGAATCAGGATACATTTCAGAAGAAGAAGATGAGGTAAATTTTGTCAAGAATCTTGAACGAGGATCTGGAAGGTTCAAAGGTAAGCTACCTTTCAAATGCTTTTCATGTGGTAGAGTTGGTCACTACGATACTAGATGCCCTCATAACAAAGGAAAGATGTCTGAAGAAGGAAATAGAAGTTATTATACTCATGATAAAAGTAATGACTCATCCAATAGAGATGAAGACATCAGACTTCTCATGGCATATGAAAATAAGGGTGTAGAAACAAAAGAAGTTACCAGATTAAACGAATAGCTGGAGACAGTAACCAGAGTAAGGGAGCAGCTGCAAGATGTAATAAAAGATCAGAGCATAACAATTCAGAAACTTGAATCTAAGATTCTCTCTCTAAAAGAAGATCTTAAAGAATCAAAGAAGCTCTTGAAGAACAAGAACATGAAGTGCTCGAATTAAGGCAACAAGTGGAAGAAGGAAGAAAAGTTGAAGAAACCATAAGGAATCAATATTTGGAAAAGGAAGAACAACATTAGGTTGAGGTAAATATCTTAAAAGGTAAATTAAAAGAAAAGGATAAACTGTTACGATTTCAAGACAATACTAAGATTTTGGATGATATTCTTAGTAGTCAAAGATCCCCTGCTATCAAAACTGCTCTTGGTTTTTATGAAACTGTCGAAGGTGAATCTAGCTCAAGTGGTCAACCCCAGCAACAACCAAGGAAAGAAATTCTTCAAAGAAGATCTTTTCCTCCTAACTATGGAAGTGATAGTCGGTTATTTCCTCAAATGAATAATGTTGAATGTTATGTATGTCTTAACTTTGGACATATTGCAGCTAGATGCAGAAGCAAAATGGGTCAAGACCATCACACAGAAAGATCATCACGTTCCAGGTACTTCAAGGGATATTGTTTTGCTTGCAATATGTTTGGTCACAAAGCCATTGACTGCTATAGGAGGAATATGAAACATGTAAGATGTTACGCATGTAACAAGTTTGGACATAAAGCAAGGGAATGCAGGAGCAAAATTCGAACTCCAAAGCAAGAGGATCATACATCATCGCAATTCCAAGTATTGAAGAAAACAAAATTAGAGACAGAAAGATGTGGCATAACTCAGTTAGCTGACATAACAGACATAGGGGAAACTAAAAGTGTAGACCTTCAGTATTCCAATTTGCATACGCAGATATTATGAAGAAAAGCCGCGTATATACGCGAATTGGAGGCTGCCGAGTCGCGTATATGGAGCTCTGAAGAAAAAGCAGCAGAACAGACTCAAGAAATGATTCGGTCATGGTATATGATGATTGGCACAAGCTCAGGGGGAGCATATGCTTCGAATAATGCATTGTTGGCATTATGGTTAGAAGTTTTTGGTGATGATGCTTATTGACACATCTTGCTACTGAATTTTTGATTGGCCAAGAGAATGGATTGCAGGTTACAAGTCTGGATGCTAGTGACAAATGCTTATAGTGCAGATCATATGGTGTATGATAGCTGTTGATAACTGTCATGGTCTTGTTTAGGTCCTTGGTCTTTGTGAGTCATATGATGTATCTTGTTACCCCACTATGCATGGGATGGATGATGTAATGGTTCTTGTGTTTGAGTCATGTTTAAACATTTGATATATTCCCACTTGGTTGGGTGGATGAGTCAAAAATGGTGTATTCCCACTTGGTTGGGAGATTGATGTGTGTATAGAGTCATGTTATGCTTTTGCAGACTTTGCATGTACTCAGGGGGAGCATGGACGGATTGGTACATCTTGGCATATACAAAGGGGGAGCTCAATCAGAGATTTCAGCAAGTACTCAGGGGGGGTATGGACAGCAGAAGGTATACCAAGGGAGAGAACATCTTGGTCTGCCCTTTCCCTTGATGTCAAAGGGAGAGAGTGATTTGGAGTGGTGGTTGCCATCAAGTCCAAAGGGGGGGATTGTTGGCATTATGATACAGGTGTTGTCCTTGATGGCAACTCACTCAGAAGTATGATATAGGTGTTGTCCTTGGTGGCAACTCACTCAAATGACAGATCTAGTGCAGCAGGTCAAGAGAGAGGTATACGCAGGTTAACCTTGATGAAAGTGCATATACACGCGGATGAGCAAAACAGAAGACGCGTATACGTACACACGAAAGTCCACAGAAGGAAAGGCGCGTACATGTTGGAAAACTAAGTTTTGGTCCATGGTATTTTGGTATTGGTCCATGGTATTTGGTCCGAAGTGTTAACCCCAGGTATTGGATCCAAGGCATTGGTTCTACATGGTTTTGGACCATGGTATTGAGAGAAGCCTAAACCTATATAAGGAGAAGATCGTTAGGCCAAGAGGAGTGCAAGTGTGCAAGTGATGAATATCTGATCAAGGGTGAGATCTAGTATGCTAGTTATGGGTTTGTAATGCTTTGCTCAAGCTGGCTGCTGAACCAAGGAGGCTCCTATGCGGTTGATAAAGGTTGATGGACCGGGACCTTGAAGACTAAAATGTATTATCATTATATGGTATGATCATGAATAGATCTGAATACTAACGCATGTTTTATCCTTTATATCTTATGGTCTGGGTATATCTGAAGTTGGAAATTGCAGCGAAGGTATAAGTAATTATTTTCAGATCTGTACATGGGTTCTTCCTAGTGAAAGGGCGTATACACGCTTGTTTGACACAATCAAGTAGTGTATACATTATAAAATTTGATATTTCAAGTTGTTGTTGGTTCTAGTGGTTGTTGAAGAGTTCTTGGCTCTGGTCTGTGTTCTGGTGACTGTGTTTTGATGACAGGCTTTCAGTGATTCAGTTGTTGGGTGATTCAGAGTTAATGATTGTAGTCTATGGATCCAGTCTGAAAATTTATGAAATGTGGTCCCTGAAGAAAAGAGAAGGTTGTCGCCTTCTGTAGGTCAGCACCTACGTACTAGTACTTCCGTTAGTACAAAAGCTATGGGGTTGTAGCTCCCTTCCAGGAGAAGCTGGAGAACGAGAGAAGGTTGTAGCCTTCTGCAGGTAGAAGCCTGCATACTGGTATAAGACTGCACCAGTACAGAAATATTGTAAAAAGAAGTTTCTTATTAAAAGAAGATAGAGAGGAATTGCAACAAGTGGTTTTCACCCATATTGGGTTTCCACCTTATATCATGGTGTTCATGTGTGCTTCTTATTATGTGTGAAGATCTGTTCTGTTTTACTGCACCTGTTTACCGTTCATATGGTTAATAATGTTCTGATACACTCATTGAAAATCAACTAACTGAATCATAAGTTTACTGAATATACGCTAGTTGCATTAAACACAGTTGCATATATATGCGGGTATCCTTAACTGAGGTAGCGTATATGAATCTGAGTATGAAAATGAAAAAGTGTTTGATTTGATAATGCTGATTCAGCCCTGCCCCCGCCCCCCTCTCAGTATTATTTCCAATAGTTGTAATGAACCTGACCACCCCAATGTTGCTGAGATGGCTAGGATTGGGAAATTTAACAATTTCTTTCTAAATTCACCCATTGATTCACCACTCTGATACCATAAATAAATTACACCTTGTCATATGATACAAATGTGCAGACAAATGACATGCAAATTTATGCATTACTTTTAATAACATACAGAACTGTAAATGCAAACCATTCATGAGATATAACAGCAAATTGAACATACAAATATACAAATATACATAATTTACAGCATAAACACATATACTTAGAATACTTATCTTTTTATGAAAAATTACACCCTGGCTGCTGAAGTGGGATGATCCTCCCAGTCATAAGCACTATTGCACCAGTTTTCTCTGCAACAGGCCACCCCCAAGCTAGGCCTATGAGTCCGCAGGGACAAACAAAGACTCTCTTAGCCAAATTCCCACAAATTTCCCAGCCTATTCATTCACAGAACCATCCCAAATCACTAGCTCTCTTTCCCTTTCAGTCTGCACAACCTAGAGAAGTGGATCCCCTTCTCTGCAATGCAATCCCTCAAACTATCACACCTCTTTCCTAGGCTCTAGCACAAACTGGCTAGGAAATCTCAAGGATAGGATCTATAGGGGTTCACAATGGGTAATTTTACACAGGATTACATACATTCAATCTCAACCTTCAGTTACAGGCTTCAATCTTTTAGTTTTTTCTCTCTTGCAGCTTGTACCAGGCTAGTATGATGGTAAGAATGATGGTGAGAATGATCGGACAAATGACCCTCAGCTTCTCAAAAACAAAGAATAAGTATGGATGTTTTTAACTTGGCACACAAAGAGCTCCACCTAACTACCTTGGCGCATATCCCAAGGTTGTTATGCCTGTATAGGACTTCAGATTACAATAAAAAATATTACTTTCAAGCTTTAGCCCCTACAGGTGGGCCCTCTTAGCACCCTCTCAATCATCTCTCATGGAGTCATAGCCCCCCATCATTTTAGTCCCCTTTGTCTCGTAACTACTGGTGTGTTTTTATTAATAATTTTAATGTACATCATTTACATTACTTGGCCCTTGGCCATACTATTTGACTCATAGCCTAATTCACGCATATGCATTACATTACATTACATTTTGTGGATCAAATTTGGGGTGTTACAGGAGCAGAAGTGGAAAGGTCTACTGGAAAGATCTTTAAGTGGCATTTGTCAAAACGGCACAAGTGGCAGAGAGTGATGTCCACACTTGGGTAACCAATAGCAAAACAATGTCCCGATTTGCAACTCGCCCAAGGGAAACGACTATAAATTGTAAGGCTAAGGCCCGGGGTTGGGTTGATCACTGTTGGACATAGCTAGTTTTTTTAGTGGTTCTAATTTCTCTAGTTTCTGGTGATTTGTATGTAGGGTTGGGCTTCACTATACGGCCTCTATATACTGTCTTGCATAGTTTAGTTTTTAAGCAAATATTGGGGTGCTCAACTTTTGTCGGATTCATATATATGGTTTTGATGGTTTTGATTCATATATATGGTTTTGACCGGTGACACCCTTTAAAAGCTTGTTTATGTGTCTATTTATATGAATCATATCTATTTCCTATCAGTTATATTATGTTGTGCTGAATGGGGTTACATGGATTTGATATATTGTGTCATCAAGGAATAGAATAGATGGATATAATGATAATGGAATCACTTTCAGAGTAGTTACATTTGCACCCTCTATCTGTTCTTGCATTGTTTTATGTTCTATCAATGTGCCTAAGGTGAGAAATTCCCTATAACGAGGGATTGATATGTCAGCAGTAGACTACAACGCTGCTGCTGGACACCAAAGTGGACCCTTGCCTAAAGTTCAAGCGAATAGATATGTCTCAACAAGGGATGAGGCCAAGTGCAAATGTAAAGTAATTTTGGCAACGTGATAGTGTTGAAACCTTTCCTCGAGCCAAAAGAAGTATGTACTATGCAATGCAGCCCACAACCAACATAAACAATTGTGACTGTCTTGACACTGCACAAGATCTTGGATTTGGTATAATAGTTGAAGGGTAACTGTTCCAATGACTTCCGTCTATACAGGTCAATCACATCCATACTCAACATTAACAAAACAGAATACTCTATCACATGGGAACCCAGTACAAACCTAAAAGCACATGACAATCTACACCAGTCATGAACAAGCTGGGGAGATCATGCCTCGAGTCACCAGAACTGCTATGAGCAAAATTGTAAGTGGAGACCGTGATGATCAAAATTTTGTAAGCCGACAGTGTGGACCTCTCAAGCTATGGTAAGAACGTGAGTGCCTAATGAGTAGTGAGTTACATTTGAACCCTAACCTTCAGCATCTCAAAATCAAAACAAATTCATTCTAAACCTTGGAACCAGCTTATTCTTTAAAAGTATGTGAAGCAAAAGAAAGCTCACCTGTTCGTCTTTTATCTCCTGGTAATGAGAAGCGTGTTCCTTGGGAGAGATCCATGTCTCAAAGGGAAGTGAAGCTGCATAAGGAACAAATGCAATGAAATGTGCGGATTCTTCTATAAATCGGCACCTGGACTGTATCTCCCTGCTCAAACACTCACAGAGGTTGCATTTTCCTGTCCTGGTAAAGTACTCCCTTGGATTATTAAGCCTTCATTCCACATTAGTTGGGACAATGGGAAGGCCAATGATCTGACTGTGAGAATGCTTCATTGATGCTCCTGCTGTGACTCCGTGATTTTTGAAAACCTGCCAAACATGCAATCCTGTTTTAGAACAATGGTTAATTTTAAACGTATTTCACTGACAGAAGGCAGGTACTTCTCAATGGGGTGGGAGATCTATAAACACTATGTGCATGTGTAGCGGTGCATTGGTTGATTGAATATGGACACCGGCACAGATTCATCTAAGACTCGGTTTGATATGCACATCAAAGTTGTTAAGCTAAATATTAGAATTTGAGATGTCTCCAACTGCATATCAGACCCAGCTTCAGATATGTATGCACTTTACAGCCAGGATGAGAGTGTGGTGATCAATCAACTCTTTGTGTGTATCCTGTAAATGTACTTTAAATTTAGAGGGTACATCTGATGCATTGCAATATTATATTGTATATAAACAATAGCACCAAACCATCTATACCTTTTTGTCTATATTGTAACAGTAAATTAAATCTAGAAGGCGCATTGAATGCATTGAAAATAGACACTATCACAAACCCATCTATAACTGCAATGTCTGTCTACCATGGACACTGTCAACAAACAATATGCCCTGATAAATCCAATATGTGTTGGGATACACACAGATGGATCGAAAATATTTCAGTTCAAACCGTGTATATCTCAGAATATATTGGATTTATTGTTGCACTGCTCGGTGCTTATTGCTCACCAAAACTGTATGCTCCAGAACTTTAAAGTGACAGGTTTTTTTTCCCAGAACCTGAAAACCCTATCGTTCCCACCTGCCATACATGTCACCACAAGGTTCCAGGCAGATAGTATGTAAGGTAGATAGACATTACCTCTATACCCCCACTCTGATATGTGAGATTGAGAAACTCGAATATGCATGTTTCAATTGCACACACAAATAGATAGAGTATCAAATCTTGGAAATCAACTTCAAGCTTCATATCAAACCCAAGTTTAGACGGGTTTGTGCTAGAAACAAACAACCTAAATAACAGTTGAAGTGTATGAATTCCAAGAGAGTTACCTGGATGAATTTAATAATCTCGTTGCTTGCAAGCTGTTGAACTCTTACTTTATATGCAATTAAAACACGAAGTATATTTGATTCAGGCATGTTTGCCAGAGTCATACAATGTTCAGGAGTCTCGATAACTACATCATGAGAGCCGAATCCTGTAAGGGTAATATGAAGTTGGTTGGGAGAACGATGAGAGAATTGGGTGGATTCATGATCCATTGAGAGAGCCGGGTACAGGTTTTTTATGACTCTAACCATCCAAGCTGAGGTGCCCTCGGGGATTCTAAAGATTTCAGGGGCACATTCATGCTCATGGTTGAGACAGAATGCACAGGGCCCTTGAGATTGAGAATTACTTGGGTCTGTATTGGATTTGAAGTCCGTGAGGCGTTTGCCTCTAGCAGGAGATATGATTACCCATTTGTCTAGAATTGGGTCATGTCTCATCTCTGAACATCCAGTTGCTGTTGCTAACCCTCCTTCCATTGTTTGGAGATTAGCTGAGATGCTTGCTCAGAATTAGTCCTAGAAAACAAACAAAGGAAAAAGTAGAGGATTGGGTTCTTTCACCATTGATATTTGGGCGAATCTCATAACAAACACATCGAGTCACAAATGTCAAGACGGGAATTCATTCTTTCTCACCTGAGTCACAAATGTCAACTCACTGAAATACGAGAATTCATTCCTTCTAATCTTTTGGGCGTCGCAATGTATCCATTAAAATTTACGATGAACACAAAATACCTAGAACCAGGATTATCCAAGGATTGTGAAGTTTAGCTGACAAATGGACGCAAAACAACGACATGACAATTCTAGTGGGGAGGATAAGTAGCGTTTGGTATTTCAGAGGCTGCTCCCAACACAAAGTAAATGATAAAATATCTTATTAAAATTTGGTTAGACTTCAGACTGTACACGTATGGTACAGACAACCAATCTATTAAGCGAAACATATTTCCTTATGTGAAAGGAATTTATATTAGTTCACGCTTGCATCTATGTTATTTGTATGGCGAGTTTGGTAAGTAGGGTAGTGGTCTATAATGCGGCTTTTTGAAAGTTTTTTTTGGTGGGTTTTTCCGGTCGAAATCTGGCAGCAATTTATTGGAATCGCAAGTTTGATAGCTAGTTTCTGCACAATCAAAGCATCCCAGGGTTTTTCAAGGCGCTGAATCCAAATACGCAGTTAAAAAACCATTTTAACTGCAACAAATCAAGATTTAACCTCAATTTCTTCCGCCGGATTCCGTCACCGGAATCTCCAAAAAGCCACATTATAGACAACTCCGTAAGGATGACGTTAGTAATTTGAATAGTTTTATATTTTATAGGAAGAATATACATGTTTTTGGTTTGTAGAGATTGATTATTCATTATGAGTTCAACATGTCATATGCATTGAATCGCACTAAGGGAAGATAGCAACATTTTTCTAGCCACTTAGATTTAACCTAATTGATTCAAAGCAATATCACTTGTTATTATACAAGGTGTAATAAAGCATTAAATTTTGTATAGGTTTCTATTTATTTTCAAAGTTAACACTACTATAAAGTGAACAAATTTAGAATATTGAAAATTTTATTTGTAATGTTTAAAAATAACATTTTTCATTAAGTTAAGAATATTGGGAAGAAAGCAATGATGAACCGCATAACTAGCCTGATAACTTAGATCAATTGTTGGACTACTTTCTTGATGGTCGATCGACACTGCAACTAGGGTTTGAATGTTCTAAGTTTCAATAGTCATTCTCCTAGTTCACCACCATGGTTGCTCCATTGGGGGGGTTCGCAAACCCTAGCCCCCACCCCTCCACAACCCCCATATACAAAGAATTTATGGCCAACTAAGCCCTTTGTCGCTTCAGCTAACATTTAGCCCCAAATGAATCTCCCCACCATCAAGACATTGTTGCTAACATCCTAGCTCAACTCAATCCAGATGGCAAATTTGAAGATCTAAATGCAAATAATCAGTGGGCATCTTTGCAAATGTCAATGCATGGCAACCAGGACAATGCATCCCTCAAATGGATAACATACCCACTTATGAGATCAATACAAAACACACTTGAGAATATGTTCAATTTATGAAAGATCATGTTGTCATTGGACATTTCTCGTGTCTCTAGCCAACAGAGAACGATGTAGTAGCCTAGATCAATACCCTTTGGAAACAGGGTCATATTGATCTTAAGCTTGGCTCCAAAGGTTTCTTCAAATCTACTTTCCACAATCATTCAAATCAAGATGTAGTTTACGACAATGGCCCATGTTTCTTCTAATCTACAAGACTCCACCTAAGATACTAGATGGAGAGATTCAATCCAAACAGGGAAAATTCTACCTGTGACCTAGTACTAATATGACTTTATGGCCTCCCACAAGAATACCAAGCATGGAAATCTTCGAAGGCATTGATAATTGATTGGGATCCTTTTTCAAATTATAGAAGCTACCAAATAAGGCAAATATATAGCTTATGCATGTGTATGTGTATACATGGATGTTTCAATTCCCCTCCTCGCCTTAATCTACCTCATATACCATGACATAGAAAGGGTTTAGATGGTGGATTATGAATTTATCTCCTATCGGTGTTGACAATGTCATAAGCACGGACATCTTTCAAGGAATGCCCCTTGTTTGTGCCCCGAAAATCCTCCTCCCCTAACTTTACAAAAGATGTAAATGGTTTTGTCAAAATAGCTTCAAAATGCAGATCTAGTAGAAAAACCTCCAATCTAGTTCCTTAAAAATCCATTCCCACAAAGAATAACTTTATTTCCTTAACTTACCATCCTAAAGATTCCTCTCATAGTCAACCCCCTAACCCTCCCATAGTTCCTTCCTCTTCAACACCGAGGGTTACTCAACCCTTGGATTCCAAAGATACCAAATGTCATAAAGTATATGATCCCCCTCCCCCTTGGAGGATGCCTCAAATGTGGTAATGGAAACATAAGAAGACACGTACCCTAATCAAGAAGGAGAAGAAATGGACCTTGATGATATAGATCTAGAAAATTTCAAGGAAGTATGTAAGCATCAAAATACACAATCCATACCTCTACAACACATTTAGTGATTCAATAAGCTCTTCAAAATCACAGAAAGGTTTCAACAATGGGTTCTCCTTCCTTCAACCTAGCACCAAGCGTAGGGTCCTCCTCCGACAAATCCAACATATTAAGGAAAATCCCCAAAGAAGACCGACAAATGGGACTCAAATCCAATCTATAGTACTCCAAAAAATAGGTGGCTTGCTTGTAAATTCTGGCCAAAATCCCTTGATCACGTATTCATTCCATCCTTCCCATCGCTATAGTTTCCAATGAAATTGCGAATTGGAATGTTCAAGGAATCAACGTGTTGACAGTACTGGACCTGCCAACATTCAGGGGATCACCCCGGTATGAAGTCCCAACTAGACCTCACATTGTTTGGTGTGGGAGTCCCATCTCGTATGATGGCCTGGGTGCCATTATCTCAAGGATTTGCCTCAACTCTTGCTTGTCAACACAGGAGAGTGGTTTGCTTTGCCTCCGAGAAGTGAGGTTCGTGTGCTTGGTGAGTGTAAGTGTACTTGTGTCAATGGTTCTTTCACTATGAGGGGAAGAAGGTGAAAGTGAGTTCCAGGTTGAAAGGGATCAGTCCCAACTCGATTAGGAACACACAACACAAAGGACATAAACAGCTTCCGGTGGAGCAGTCCACTAGGATGCGGTAGTCACAACATACAAGGTAAGATAACACGTACAGCACTCACGGAACAGTCCGAACGAGTGCAGCAGTTGTTACAGCAAGGTTCATGTGAAAGGTCTGTCTGATGTCCGGTAAAGCAATCGACACAGATGGGACAACATTAACAACGTGTACAACACATTTCCATTAATAGATTATGCATTACAATAAATGAATCAATTTAGATGTAGAACACAGGTTAAAGCAACACGCATTACAAGTGTTAAAGATTAGTCTTACAACAAATAAAATACATGTATGAAAACATGATGACCTGTTAACAAGCTTTTGAATTAAGCGAAAGTTACAAGACACATCGTGACACCATACATCACTAACCCCATCAGTAGGGCGTTGGAGCCACTACTTACTCCTCAAAGAAAAGATTACAGACTCTCTTGGCTATGTGGGAGGAGCTAAGGTGAAAAGCCCCTTTCATGTACAAATGAGGGGGGTATTTATAGCCAAGGGTGAAACTGACCCTTGTGGTTGTTCGACTACCCTCATGACCGTTCTACTTCCATGAATTTTCAAGTTACATGACTCTATGTTCAACAAGTGGGTCTCTTGGACTTCCATGTTACATCACATTGATTGACAACAAGCCCATAGTGGAGATGTGGGCAACATGACTCGACATGACTTGACATGACAATGTTGGTACATTCGTGTTGTTGTTGGAGTGCATGTCGAGCTACAGTGTTGCTGAGTGATGGATGTCTTCATGGTGTATCATAGCTTCACCTCCACATGGCGAAGTGCGCAGAATCTTCGATGGTCCTTGGTTTGCTTGATGAAGCTTTAGCATGTTGTTCCTTGATTTTATGCTGGAAGGCTTGACAAACTCACTTGTTCATGAAGTGTATGTTCGTCGCGTTCGTCCGCTTCACATACTTCGTTCGTTTGTCCGTTGGTGAACCTGTCCATTTGCATGTGCTCCCTTCGTTCATCCTGTTTGTCGTCTTGACATGTTTGTTGGTGTATGTATATCTACAGGCACTCATGACGAGATGACATCAAATCCAAAACCTCCTAGTCTACCATGACACATGATCATTCGGATGCAAGTGACTAGGAGAGGCAGCAAGGCTGTGATGCGGGGTGATGGCTCCGGGCAACTGTTGATGAAAACTGTGCAAGAGTCACTGAGAGATGGATACAGACAATCTGAGTCGACAGTGACTGTCTGCAAGGTTTGGTTTGGCTGGGAGGCAAAATTGCGCAAATTTTGGGAGGGACAATCCAGGCTACAGGAGGGCAAGGCAGGCATGCTCTGTGCATTTTCTGGAACGAACAGTCAACAAGGGCTGGACAACTAGATTTGCACAATTTTCCAGAGGAACGGCTCAGGCTGCATGAAGGGTCAGCAGGGATGGATTGCGCAGTTTTTCTGGGGAATTACCTGGGAGACTAGCAACCAAAACCGCACAATTCCCAGAGGGAACTGCCAGTTGGTTGCTGGGGTCACTGGCAGCCAGAACTATGCAATTCCCAGAGGGAACTGCCAGTTGGCCGTTGGGGTCACTGGCAGCTAGAACTACGCAATTCCCATAGGGAACTACCAGTTAGATGCTGAGTCACTGGCAGCAGAAACTGCGCAATTCTAGGAGGGAACTGCCAGTTAGTTGCTCAGTCACTGGCAGCAGAAACTACGCAATTCCTGGAGGGAACAAGTAGTCTGCTGCTAGGAGCTGTTGGCTAGGAAAACTGCACTGAGGCCGAGAGGCTGGTCTGTTGATCATATCTGCAAAATTTTTGAGTTGAACTAACTGATGGGTAGCAGACGCCTTGCTCATGAGCACTGCGTAATTTATGAGATGAATAGTGGGTCGACTGTTGGGATGACTGACTGGGAAAACTGCGCAATTTTCTGAAGGAGACAGAGATGGGCACTTAGTGTCTGTCCAGCTTGTATGCACAATTTCCTTAGTCAGTTGAACGAGGGAGGTCAATGGCCTCTGCGCAAATTTTGAGGGCAGTCAGTCTCGGGGTGACTGTCGGCTCCGACTGTCCGGGTGGCCAGCATGAGAGTTGATTGAGTTGCTTGCGAGAAGCACAGCTTGAAAGGACTAGCTTGGTGTTTATGTGTTGTTTTGGTTGACAGTCGATTGATTCGAAAGTAGGGTGATGATCCGGTTGTCAATGAGGAGTCTAGTCGTTATAACTTCAGCAAAAATAACTAAGTGTGTGAACAGTTGAAAGATGCATAGGTGATCATATGAAGACACACTCGCCTTACTTGACGATGAAACGACCAAACCATCCAAATACACATGTTCAACGTGACTGACAGACAGTGCAAGCGACAAGCACGACGATGCTTGCGTGACAATGAATGTGACTTCTTGTGTGAGTGTGATAAATGCTTTCATGGTGAACACAATAAACACATACGAAGCAAAGACTTTGAGCATAACCAAAACATGGTCGCAAGCATGACTTAGACATCATCATGCAGAGACTTGAATGCAATGAACAAGCAAGGCGGATGTAAAGACTCACACGAGCTCACGAAGTGAACCCAAGTGTGTAGTCATCAAGTGAAACTCTTCAAGGGAGAACTTGAAATTGGTGCAAGTCGAAATTTTAGAGGGTGGTTGTAGCCGCTACAACACTTGGCAATACACTGGCAAAACTCCAACTTCTCCGTTTTGGTCCATTGCTAGCACCGGGCCTTGGTCTTTCAAGGAGTATTGAATCGTTGTGCAGGTTACTTTAGTTTCCCCATCTACCCCATGGACACACATGGTTCACCCTTTACCAACTTAGTTGAACACAATAAAAAATTCAACTTAGATCTTAGTTTTTCATATTCGAGAAGGGTAGTTTAGCTCGTGAGTTGAAGATTTTCAGAGTATAAGTTTTCATCTCTAGTGTTGCTCCGTTGCCAGAAGGCCTGGACAGTACCCCGACGGAGTCACGCAGGAACATACACATTGCTCCACTACCAACGAGCCTGGTCAGTACCTCGGTGGAGTTGCATGATTCACCTCTCTACGCAGGAATCCTTTTTCTTCTTTCACCTTTGTATTTTTCAAGAGAATTGTGCATAGGCACTTATTTATTTTTGGGGTAGAAGAGGGATCCTGACTTATTGGGAGCAGAAGAGGTTGTTCCTTCAGAGAAGCATGTAAGACCTCTGACATAGGTTTGCTCGTTTAGATTTTCCCCTTCTCCATTTCTACTAGTTGGATGAGCTTAAACACACAGAGTAGAAGGTTGAGTATAGGCATGGGGTTTCCCAATGTGGACATAGGTTCATGGTTGGACCGAAACTTCCCTTGCAGACGGTTCATATTTTCCGTCAAGACTTCATCGGTCGAAGGTTACAACCAAGCACAGAGAAGGCGGTCACAAGACTGGCCAAGTGCTGCAGAATCAAAATTCCCTTCAAATTTCAACCACATACTTTATTCAAAAGCCATAACGTAATAGTTGGCAACACTTATTTCTGTAAACAAAAATAGTAATATACCAAACAAACAGAACAAACGTAAACAAAAATAGTAAGCAAAGCAAAGCAAAGGCATAAGTAAAAACGAAAGCAAAGCGAGTAAGCAAACACATAAGCAAGCAAACAAACAAACATGCAAAGCAAGAAAGCAAGCAAGCATGCAAGAAAGCAAACTGAAAACAAACACTACTCCTAATCCTAAGCTAACGGTGCATGGGCCTGATCACATAAAGTGATATTTCCAATGCAGCCACCGACGCATTGGTTGATCCATGTTGGTGAAAGTTTGGACCGCAAGCAACCCAGTTGTGCGAACCAACAAATGTGAAAGATACGACAATGAAAACAGACACACTACAAACTTACAAGCGTCCACAGAACAAAAATGAGTAAAAGTGCATGTCATGCACTCTGTGGACTTGCCATGGTGTTGTGCTACACTGCGTGCAGATGTTGAGTGTATGCATTCCCTTAATCGTGATATGCAAGCAAACATGAGAAAGGTAGACCACTTGTGTTGCACAAGTGTGCTTGTTGTGTAAGATTCCTCCAATGCATGAGCGATGGGATCGTGTAGTTCGCGTGGAGGAAGTAAAATTTGAGTGTTAGATTTGTTGAGGTCGGTAAATCCCCTCTGCGGACAGAGGCGATCCCACTAGCCCGACAGGGGTCTAGCAACAATCATACACGCTGCATGCAAGTTCCTAATTGCATAATTTAAAGGTTGATCAGAAAGACCTACCTGGAATCCAACGCTATTTGTCGTGGAAGAAACGTCGCTCCTGTCCTTTAGCTTTGGCCGGTCACTATCCTTACGTTCCACGCATGGACACCTGCACAAACAAAGAACAATCCAAAACAAGCGTAAAATCCAATATTATACAATTATATATCAGTCAAGCAGGATATAACTCAAATATTATCAGAAGAATACGTGAGTGGAACCATAATAACAGTCGTTCATTATTCAATAGAAGAAGAGAAGAATTACAACCAATAAAGGCTTGACGCTGCAAATCTCCTCCAACTGGGTCAGCAGTTAAACATGCCTTGCAAAGTCACTTCCCCTCTCAACATTCCAGCAGCATAACTTCTCTCTCAGCTCTTACTATCAATCTAGCATGATCTCGGCTTACTTTAGCTCTTGTACAAAACTCCAAACTTCAACACTAGCTGGTTCAATGCAGGGTGACAGTTATTTATAGCTGGAAGAGGTGGAAGTATTCATCGTATCCGGACACCTACTGAAGATTTGGTATTGTCCCAGAATAGCCTTTGGACTGAGTTGTCATGGATGAAAAATACGACACTCGATCATATCCATGGGATTTTTCCCCAGAGAACTGCATGAGTAATGGAGGAAAAAACACTTCAGTGCGCGTTGGCCAAAAATCATGACTAATTTTGTGTGGCGCGGGCTTTTTTCTGTGACAGCGCGTCTGTGGGCGCGCCCTCTTTGTAGGAACTGAGCCATTGGCGCGGGTTAGACACTGTGGACCCGCGCTAATGAAAAAAGGGCATTTTTTAGGGTTGATCTTCAAAAGGTGTCTTTAGGGATATTGAAGTTCATACTTAGGAGACTCCAATGCAAGTGTTTTCAAGTTATGTCACTGGTCACAGGTCAGTAAATGTGTCCTCCAGTGTGTGACAGCGGGGGTAACAAGGACGGTGACCAACGGTGACAAATTACCACGTAACAGATGCCCCCTAAAGCATGAGCCTCGAGAGAGAGAGAGGTGAAGTGCTTTACAAGATCATATCCAACTACCGCCGAGAATCTGCATGGAGAGATACAGGATGATAGTTCAAGTACATGATATATGTGGTATGGACGCAGCCATCCATTGACAGAGTACATAATAATCAAGATTCGTAGTATGGACGCATCCATCTAGTTGGGATCGATGAATAGACTCAGGTATGGTCACAACCATCTAGTGAAAAGAGTCATGTATCAAAATCATGCCTGAATTACAACAGACACAATCCAGGGTCTTGCGCTCCACCTCGACCCGAACACAAGTACAAGTTCAAGCATGCGAAAATGTAAGCTGAAGTCGAACATGCATGAACATCGTCTGATTACCAGCCAATAATGAAAGCTGTTAACAGGCGTGAGAGGTACCACCAGTAATGACAATGGTCCTCAAGGTACTATAGGCACAATCTACGGTGTGTGAATGAATGAGTCGATGTTGAACACCCATAGAGTTATCCGATCGGAGGTCAATGACGAAAACCTCGCGTCGAATACGAAGAACCTGCCATTGAGGCATGCGGGCTCCAAGGTACCAGAAGGGAGTCTCTAGGTCACTTTCCTGGATGATGAGCTGAAGTCGACAGGAAGTGATCTTCGTCGAAGGTGGGCCATAATGTTTCCCACATCATCAACACGAGACGGGAAGAGACAATGTTGTGAAGTAAGATTTATGAACTATCAAGCGGAGGCGGTTTCTTTCAGAGGTCAACTTCTCTTTGAACATATTGGCGGCACGACAATGGAGTTGGCAGTATTTGACATCAATGGATCAGAGGTCATGATGACGTGGCAATGAGCAAATGAGAGGTCAAATAGGATCACTCGAACCCACGGAGGCAAGTGAAAACGAAATGAGATATCCCCACCCTGACACGAAAGCAGAAAAGTGCCATGTTCAAGAGCGACATACTGCCGACACGACTGTAATTACGGTTCCAAAATTTTCTTTTTCCCCCGCCATTTCTGGCAAGTACCCCGATTATTTTTAACAAGCTTGATGGGGATATCATATGCTTGTGGTGTAAGTTTGACCTTCGGTTGAATCCAACCTAGTAGAAGTTTAACGAGCCCTAAGCTCAAGTTTCGTCATAATGACGAATCCAATGTCGTCAGGTTTTAACGAGTTCTACATAGGTAAAACTCGGAGTCTTTTTCATGTTTAGAGAGTTTGAAAAAGACACGGAAAAGAAAACTCCAGAGGTCCTTTTTCGTAAAGTTTGTGTCTCTCAGGTCCGAAAAAAGTTTAAAATGATACCCGAAAGAACCGCCCGATCGTTACGACCGAGGAGTACTTTTCATGAGTAGTGACTCTGATCTGAAAAAGTAAAAAAGGGATTAAAATCACATCGTTTCGCAACCGTTAATGAGTTTGAAACGACAAAAACTCGGTAATCTTTTAGTGTTTAAACAGTCGATAAAAGAACTTAAAACGACCGCCTCTTGGTAACTGTTTAACGAGTCAAGAGGGATGACTCGGCAATCTTTTCCGCTTTAAGGTCAGGAAAAGAGCTGAAAGCGGACCATGCGGTAACATTTTCTTGTGTTTTTTACGAGCTTGAAAGAGTCAAAAAGACGCTCGTTAGAACCGCACTAAGCCCTGTTATCATTCGATCAACAGTGGAAAGGCTATTTTTCACAAAAATACACCTAAAAAGACATTCTTAAG